>JARJLF010000196.1:0-301688 GCA_029378395.1 Mycena leptocephala | reverse complement strand
TAGCAATGAATGCAACCTCTTACCATTACCTTTATTGGTATATCTGAGATACTTTGAGCACCGATACGTCCGCCAATCACCCAGAATCTGGCCCGATTCACTAATAGTCGCTATTTGAGAATCGAGTTGTGCTGAACAGCGCAGACACCAAGCGGGCATGGAGGTGGGTTGTCTACGGTGTGACAGCACATTATTACTTGGTGTGTGGAGTAATCGAGCAAGTGCTTCGTGAATGAGACGTGAATGCGGGTTGTGGCCAAGTTGTCGTTGTCATCTTGCGCAAAGGTTTAAGGCCTGTGCGAAACAGCAACACATAATGCCGGGCCGAAACCGGAAAGAAAACCCGGGCCGGACTCGTACTGCCATGCGAAAGCAGTGGCCCACAAGCGCACGTAGATACTGAAATGATCTGACGAGTCGCTCAAATACTTATGCGCTTTTTCTGTGTAACTCAATTCTAGTTCAACCTTATGCTGTTCAACGCTTCCCTGTCGACGGTGACCTCCTTCCGGCTTATTGGGAACTACTTAATGGCCGTTCAGCTTTGTTTCTTTCATATTCTGTTCTTTTTCCGCCATACCTCCCTGCGGCGTTCCCACTTGTATATTCCTTCGACGACACTCAGCGTCGGATGTTGTATCCACGTTTAATTGAGAGGAGGTTCAACCCTTTTCGCGCCCAGTCGGAGCTCATTCCACCCCTTGCAATTCCATCTTCATCGGTTTGAGAACCTGGTTCCGGTCAATCGATCGCTATTGCGGCCATTTGGAATCTATTCTTCGTTCTATTTGGCCTTCTACCTGGTTTCCTTTGCTTTTCTTCCTCTTAGTGCACTACACTATTTTCCTGGACTTCAGCATTCTTTCGACTTCCACTCTGCTCCTTTCGCCGATTCATACCCTCATATCCTGTGTATTCCACTTTTTTTGCTTGATCTGTATCGCAACTCTCCGTTTAAAGTGTGTAAACCATCACTGCGTTCAAGGCCCTCCTAGCCTCAGTCTGTAAAGATGTGTGTAGGTCTGTCCAGCTATGCGTAGGGGCCTAAATGGGCCCTGTGTAGGGCTACTAGTCCGACCTGATCACAATTGTGGCAAGATATGTGTAGTCCCCAACCAGATGTGTGTAGGTCACCTAAGCTGACTCTGTGGAGGCCGGTGTAAGTCCGTCTATATCAGTGTAGGTGCCTAAACTCATCTCTACTCACTTACACTGGGGTTAATTTCATGTTTATTCAATCAAACATTACAAGTGCGGCAGATGGCTGGATTTTGGGAAGGTGACATCTGTCTAGGAAGCTAGGCAGAGCTAGCCTGACATATACATACTTGGGCAGACCTACGCACAGCTACACACAGCTACACAGAACTATACGGAGCTACACAGAGATTGTGTAGGTCACTAGACAGATGTGGTCTGCCCAGCTCTGTATAGGGACCTTGCCAGAGGGTAAGTCTAGGAGGGCCTTGAACGCAGTGCATGCATCCCAAATATAACAATATGTCTCGTAGATGCGGCCTGTCGCAGGCAACTCACGGTGATGCCCGCTCCGAGATATCGTGATAGTCCGCATCATTATTCGAGTGCGTGAGCGGCACTGAGAGCGAAACAGCCGTCCTGTACGGCGGAGCGTATAGACGACGCGTGGATGATCCCGCGATACGGCGATGGAAGAGCCAGAATATGCCAATGGCGAGCACCGCCACCACGAAAACTCCATTAATAGCGAGAAGCGCAATGAGGATCGGTGGGGGGAGATGCGTGTCTTCACTCTTCACGCTACTACCATTGGCTGCGAATTCACGAGGCCAAGTGCTGCGTCGGCAGCAGGGACATCATTTGTGCCACTGATATGTCATATATCGATGAAATTAAAAATTTCGAAACTGACAAACTTTCAGGCTTACTCACTCAGAATATGGTATTGCCGAGGATGGGCAACTATTTGGGCCATTAATGAATTCAGCATCCTAGAAAATCTTTAGTTCTGTAAGAGACATGAATAAATTGGAGGACGCACAATGGCATAGACACATGGACCCGCCTCCTCTCGTGTTCAGAGCCCTTCTGCTTCCGAGTTCCGGACCTGGTGACAAATTCCGTAGATTATACAGCTGGAATGTTCCGAGAATGCAATTACTTGCGTATCCCCCCCCTATCTTATACTGTATTACTTTCTTTATCATATATACTTCTCATGTATTCTGCTTCAAATTAGATTTGTTATAGCGTTTCGCCCCCGACTTCGCATGTCTCTGTCTTGAGTCCTTCGTCGTAGTCTTGATATGCTCGCTCTCGCCATGTCCCTCTTCGTCCACTTCGCATTGCTCGCGTTTTATCTCTTCGTCGTCGCCGTCCTCGCTCGCCACTCTGCGGTCAACACCTCCCATTCCCCTTTTCCTTCCTTTCCCTCACATCCGAGTTCTGGGCTTGGTTTGACCCACTCACACACAATTAGTCTTACGGTCGCTGGCGTTGTGTGTTTGGTATTTCATATATCAGCTCGCGCACTCAGACACGTCGTATGCGTGTCACCACGGAAGGGGAATCAGTCGTCAATTTCGCATTGAGGTTATTTTTGACTAGACCACCGGCGTCTTTGGGAGGTAGGTCCTCGGCAAACGCAGGATCGTCGAGGAAAGGTGGACCAGAAATCGTATCCGAGACGTCGGTCACCAGGACTTCGTCCTGGGTATTTGAGGTTTCAGCACAGGATTTCCACATGACATGCGTGCCCTCTTTGTCCATCGGGTTGTACCCGTCGCTGGGGCGCGCGCCGCTCCAGAACGTGGAAAGCGAGTCGGAAGCAGCGTTCCCGCCACGGATCGTCCAAGTGCCCGGCTCGCCTTTCACGGCGGCCGTGACGAAGCGTGACGAAGCGTGAGGTGATCGTCGGGTTGGAGGGGTTGACGGTCCTGTTGGGTCCGGAGAACAGGCCGTTCTCGAGGTCAGCCAGAACCCAGGGACCGCTGCCGGCGCCCACGACAGCCGCCGTATCAAAATAGATGGCCTCCATGTGCCCGTTGCCCGTGTCGTCCGATGAGGTCTCCGTATTACCATAGTCGAAACAACAGTTTCCGTTGAAATGCGTGCCGTCGAGGATCGCGTACATGCCCTCCGCAGCATCGCCCTTGAAGACAATCAGTACACAGAGGTATGAGATGAGAGATATGAAAGTAGACTGACCATGGCGATGCCATTGGTGGCATCATTGCGGTAGCCAGTGCCGGGCGAGATGAAGACACCGTATACCACTGGGGGCAACCAGCGAGGCATGCGGACACCAAGTGCGTAACCCGCATGTGGTCGTGCATGCGAACGGGTTCATGACAAAGCTCACAAAGCCCCCATTCACATACAAACAGGGGCTTTGTCACATGCTTTGTTCCTCCCCACCAAGAAACAAAGCATGCAATAAAGCCAGCCTTTGTCTGTCAATGGCGGGTTTGTTGGCTTTGTTCCCATGGTTGATCTAGTGCGAGCTACATGCGGGTTACGCACTTGGCGTCCGCATGCCTGGCTCTTTGCCGCCAGTGTACCTTCTGTCCGTTCAGCATGACCGGTGCGCCATCCGCAGCGGCCAAATTGTCGAAGCCATTTGGATCGGTGCCCCTGGCAGCGCCGCCGGGAGGAGCCTGTGTGAGATGGTTGCCACGACCGGACTGGTCGAAGATGGTGGTGGTTAGACAGGTTGTGCTGGCGCAGAAGGAGTCCTGCACAGCGGCGTTAGCGACACCGCCGGCAGACAACGGGCCGATGTTGGTCGTCGCAGTCGGAGCCGCGTTTAATTTGGTAGAGAATGCCAGAGTATGCGCTGAATAGGGCCCGGGTGGTCGTCGCACAGTCGGAGCCGCGTTTAATTTGGTAGAGAATGCCAGAGTATGCGCTGAATAGGGCCCGGGTGGTGCTGTGCGCCGCAACGCAGGGAGTGCCCCCAGAAGCGTAGATGTCGCAGGGTCCCTCCACGACTAGCGGAGCGACAAGACACAATGCGAGGAGTAGAGCTCTTTCGCACACGACAAAATGCATTTTACATCAATTCTGATTGGCTGGCAGGTGTGAAGCAGCCAATCAGAGGACATAAAACTTGTATAAAATTCATTTTACATTAGTTGCGAAAGAGCTCTAGTGAGGGGATTTGGAACATTGCTGTGAGCGTTTCGTGAGTGGGTAGCGGGCATTTTTAATACGTCGAGCAGCCTAAGGTCAACTGTGACGCGGCCCAGTTGTGCACCGTTGAAGGGCGAGAAAGCAAGCTGTGTATGGAGATCCTATTAAATAGTAGCTTATGCAGGCTAAAAGTTACGCATTGGCAATACACAGGTGACCCAGCGGTATGATGATCGGAGGAAGGCTCATCATGTGCCAGAGCGCAGGTGGAAAACCTGGGAACTTTGTCGCAACTGAGCTCTGACCACAATGCGCAAGAACGACTCGCAGTTGGGCCACGGGGTCGTTTCGAACAGAACAAGATTCAAGCTTGACCAACCGAGAAACACGGTCCACGGAGTGGTGGATACCGAAATTGGAGCGTTGTAAAGTTGCCACCTACAAGGAGTAAGAATAGTCATAATTGCCTCCCGCAAGTCCCCTGTAAGGTTTAATTGATGTTGAAACCCTATTATCCAACCAATCCGCGTTGTTTTGAATGGTTTTGTTGACTGGGGCAAAGCGGAATCGAGGAAATTTTGGCAATTCGGCCAAATTACCCCGAATCCGCGGAATCTGGTAAGCACTCTCCAAATTCCGTGTACACCGAGGATGCTTCCTGGAAACCAGCGTTCTTCGCCGTGGTGGATAGATGGCAAAAAAATTCCAAGCTGACCAGTACGTGGTATGCACCGTCCAATGGCCATGCTGAATGAGTGAATAGTCCCAGTTTCGCGGTATTAATACCACGAAACTGGGACCATTGGTGCGTTGTTGCCGAGGCCGAATTATCTAAACATGGAGACATCTCGTACTCGAAAATTCGAGCACAAAAATTTCCGGTCCAGCATTCGCCGGACTACGATACTTACATGGCAAGTTTCCCATGATTGCCGAGGAATGAACACCCAAGAAAATGAACACCTTAGGTGATAGGTGACACCCCGTGAACATTTAGTCGAAATAGTACAGTACCTCCCCTGTCTACCCCCCATCGACAGATGTAGTCAGATTGGGACCGACGTAGCCACAGGTAGCCAAACGCCAACAAGGGTCTGTCTACGGGGCCCCGGAACGCAGTGAGTCGCAGGTATTCGTCCTGAGGCAAGAAAATCCGATTACTGGAACTGTCCTTCTTCTGGAGATGCAGAGCTGCTGGCATATCTGATTCGGCTTGCTCACTTTCTGCATTACGTGAATCGCCTAACCACCTCTGCCAGATGTGGCTCGAGTGGAATACGTTAAATTAGGACTCTGGTTGTAGCTAAAACCATCTCTCTCTCCCGTTTCAATGTTTTCCGTTCCGCCTCGTGAGGCGATGCATATTTTACAAGTGTCTGGATGCTGGGGGTTCAAGCATTTCTCAATCGGTGTAGACGGAGGTATCCTCTAATTCCATTCCAGAATATCTGCCTAATTTGCCTTTCTGTCACGTCCGGAATATACACCCAAAATTTGAGCCTCCATACTCAATTGAAGGCTCAAGCCACGAAGCGGCCCGAGGACTCGTTGCCATGCGCACGCAGTGGCCCCAAAGCCCACGTACGGATAATATAATTAGAATGACATGGGACGGAATATATCTGAGGAACTCCAGTGGCGGGCAAGAAGATATGTAGTGGGAGAGGAGATTTGCAGAAAGTCACCAAACCAGCTCGCGCAAAAAAAAAATGGCATATGAGCAGCGCTCGAAGTGAGAGATCTGCAAATGAGAGGGTGAACGCAACAGGCGGCAAATGCGCTACCAGGCGTCGAAGACATATTCAAAAACGCACGTACCAGAGACCAGATGCACCGGTATTGAGTGACATCGTACTCGGTACTGGAACGAGAATAAAGAAAGAAAGGAAGAAATGGAAGCTGAAGAGGCGGCACACCACACCAGTGACTTATCCGAAGACAGTCTCCATGAACGGGTACCGTCCGCTTCAGCGGAAAAGAAAAGAAAAGAGAGAATAACAGCGTGCAAGCTAAGCAGCCACCGACGATGCTCTTCCGCCTGATACGCAGCGCGGCTCCAAAAAGAATGGGAAGCCTGGGTTACCTATGAACTGCGTGGACAGAGCAACAGAGTTGCGCGTTCCACGTGTTTGTATCACTACATCGGAAATCCGGGACCGCGAATGTAGGATCTCTCGCGTTTGGATATAATGTACATGCGAATAGGGGAAGAAAACAAACATTAGGGAGTAGAATAAGTAAACCACCAAAGAAATCCGCAAACCCAAGAGAGTGGCATCCAAGGCTGAGGGATCTAATTTATCGTAAAGTTCGCCGTTCCAGTTCCCGTGGGATCATATACAGCAAGTTTACGCGCGTTGGAGGCGTTCCGGTGCGAGCTGGGGATCTAGGCGTCGGCTGGAGAATGGACAACCGTCGACGGACGAGAAAGGCAAGGGGGATCGCGAGCCGATCAACACCGCCACGCTGCCTCTTTCCTTCCTCTTCATCCAAACTTTACGCGGCTGAACAGCTGAACCCGCCTAGTCATGGGCATTACTAAATCACAACACCAGTTCTCCACTAGTCCTCTTAACTCTGCTTCCTGCTTGACTGGCCTCATAAACGTCATCGATCTCTGTCGTCTACCTCCACCCGACATCACACCTCACCTCATGCAGTCTGAAAGTAGGGGTGCGAGGCGGCGTGCAGTCGGGGACAATCGTCGCCCACATAGCCGGCCCCACTTGACTCTCTCGTCATGTCCCGCCGCGCATTTCATGGAGACCCCGCTTCCTCCCCTGCCCATCCTCCCGACGTTTGTCCCGCCCTCCGACGTTCATCCATCCTTGACGGTGGAGTCTACCGATTGCGGCCGCAGGTGGTGCTCCACGCGCTCGCGCGCCACGATTGCCGAGCATTCTGGACGTAAGATATGCGTTCCTCCGGTGTACCTCTGATTCTTTGATATCGTACTGGGCTCTGCGGCAGACGCTTATCCGCTGGCGCCGGTGGTGTGAAGTACGCCCAGCGCGGCCATATTCCCTTCCTTCACCTCCCCCTCTGTCCCTCCGTCTCGCTGCAGCCCGCCCCGTCGCAGTCGTCGTGCTGGAGGATCTGATATCAATCAGCGCTGCGTGGGTGCGCGCGTGAAAGTGGAGCCGCGGCACTCACGCAGCTTGGAGACAATCCCATCGCCAGCGCCCCAGACGTACCCACCGCGATCACCGTGCGCATCTATTCCCGCATTTGAGCCCCCTCCGTCGTCCCAGATACATCCAGATCGCGGAGGATCGCTTGGATGGGAGGTACCCGACAGACTTCACTGTCCCCTCGCGCCGTGCACAGACACCCGTGCATCTTCCTAAAGACGTTTATCCTCAGTTCGCTTCTCCCTCGTATCCCCCGTCGCGCGCGCTCTCTTGTAGATGGACATGGGTGGTACCTCATGCACCCTCCCGCCTGTACGTTGTCCTCTGGACGCGTCTTGTCGTCCTGCGCGCGATGGACAGGGGGGTGATGTGCAGCCGCGTCGACCCAGACTACAGTGCTCCAGTCCTTCGGTGGCATGCGGGCTTGTGCGGTGACAATGACATTACCCCGCCCCGCGTCGGCGTCGCACGAGCCGCTCATCGTTTATCGGCAAAGAGTCCTGCACGTTTGGGTTGGAAATTCTACCCCTTTTGAGCCCAGGCATGCCGTCGCTAATGGTTTTGATTCCATTTCATTTCTCATGCTCTACGCGTTATTCGTACCCAGACTGTGAAGCTTGAGAACAAAAGCAAGTGAAGCTGACTGGTGTGTCTTTCGTCCTTTCAAAGTTCTTTCATGTACAGTTACTGGCTGCGTTTGGCGTTGGTATGCGATCGAACCCCTGGAATGATGTTGTGCTTGGTCGGCATCTTGTAGAATTCTGTGAGGATAACCACCCGCTACAGTACTACTTGTATGTCTTCCATAAACTCGTTGTTCAGCCTGTGGACCATGCGAGTATAATAAATCCCCCCCTGAACCCTCGAGCTGGATACATTCAGTGCGGTAAATTGAGGGCGACGGATTGTGAAAAGCCAGAAACTATACCGTATTTATGTGTGGAAAATTCTGGAGAGTCTACGTGGCCGCAGCGTCATCTATGAATGAAAAGACTTGCAGTGCAGTAAGAACTTGCTGCGAGAAACTGTGTTTGGTTGCGGATCGCATTACAAATGGGTCAGGTGGATGATTATTATCTGTACAGAGCATTTTTTCGAGGCTGCACAAACGAGGAATCCAGAAACTGGGTTACAAGTGGAGACATTGGTTGAACACGAGACAGGCAACAGTACCGCAAAAGCAGAGCAAAATGCAGGCTGAAAGGAGTTAAACACAGAAGATGCAAAGAGCAGGACGAAAAGACCAAGGATATATGGAGAAATAGCACAGCCGAGGAGCCATTTGCTTAAAGAACGGTTATACCCCTTGCTCCCGATGCGTACATAGCCATCGTACCCGTTCCCTCTGGACACTGCCTCCCGGGTATTATTCCAATTTTGGATGGTGGCTGTGAACAAAAGCTGTACCGAAGCACATGGTCTGGCGGAACTCACGGAGCACCGAGCGAAGCGCCCATCTGCACCTCTTTTTCCGCCATTACTACCTCACCTACAGCACCGAAACTATGTCCTTCCCTCTAAACGGAAACATCTCTGGAGGGAACTTCATCAGTGTCGCAGGGAACATGACACAGATCTTCAACTCGCAATCTTTTCATGCACCTACAAGCCTGACGTCTGATTCCTCGGAAAAGTATGGAGCTGATGGGGGCGACGATCGTGGCTCGCTCAGTACGTCTAGCAATGCTGTACACCCAAAAGTTATCTGATGTCTCGGCTTCAGGTGCTACCACGTTCGCAGGGGCAATGCGAGCTCCTAGGAGAGCTGCAAGACATAACCATGAACCTTACGGTCGTCAACATCCTATGGTCCCAGCCAGCAGACAATCGAATGTCGATCACCATGACCATCAATCCGTTAACTTGCGTTTGGAGCAGACGAGCCATCTGGCTGGCAGTCGCAATACGACCCTACTCCCGCACGACAAGATCTCTCCATATCCAGGGCATCGGATGCGAAGTTTCCCTGAAACAGGCTCTGTTGCTGCAGGAAATCCTTCGTATCCCACACACAACATCCACAATCACAGTTTCATGGGAGAACCCGCCAAGTCAGAAGAAGCTCACTTCAGACGTTCAACGTAGGGGGAAACATGACACAGCTCCATCTAACTTCGCATGGGAACTCTGGTATGTCTTCTCTGAACCGAGCTCGCTGGCTCAATTTTCTGATTCACAGGTCTCGATATACTGTACCGCTCGATCGCCTTGACTGCTGTATACGACTCCGGAGAGCGATTCCCAGAGCCGGCGTGTCACCCCGGGACCCGTGAAAACATATTAAGCCAACTTACGGCTTGGTCCGTTGACACGAGACCTGAGAGCACACTATTGTGGCTGTACGGATCAGCAGGGATGGGCAAGTCGGCTCTTGCACAGATGTTTGCGAGGGAGTGCGACAAGGCTGGTCGACTCGGCGCAACATTCTTTTTCAAGAGAGGACACTCGGAGCGTGGAACATGCCATCGACTATTGATCAGCCTTGCATACCAACTCGCTCATTCGGTGCCGGGGTTGTTTCTCCCCGTGCAGCACGCTGTCGAGAGGGATAGCCTCATTGTCGCCAGGACGATCCAACTCCAATTTTCGAGGTTGATCGTGGAGCCCTTCAAGCAGGTCCCAAGACCTCAAATATTTCCAGTCATCATTCTGGATGGTCTTGATGAATGCGAGGACTACCTCATGCAGCAAATGATTTTGCGGCTCTTTATCAAATCTATTCGTGCTCACGAACTTCCCATCCGCATTCTCATAGCCAGCCGCCGGGAATCTCATATCTGCGAGGTTTTTGAAACATCAGAAACTGTCGAGATATGCCGCCATTTTCAACTTGCTGCAGACCAGTCTACATATGATGACATCACACTTTACCTGCGGGATCAATTTTCAAAAATTCATTCCGATTGTCTCGCGAGAGGAGTAGATTTGGGACCTCTGTGGCCACCGCCAGACACCATAAGCGATTTGGTGGAGAAATCCTCCGGCACTTTCATACGCCAGCACAGTCATTGGATTTATTGCGGATCACTACGCTCATCCCCATACGCGGCTCGCCTCTGTTTTGTCTCTCGATCCAAAGAGTACTGCTCCACTGGATGATCTATATACTCAGGTTCTTTCAGTTCTACCACAGGAGCATACAACCCTTCGCATTCTACATGCCCTCGACCACTCGTATGGATTCTGGGACCCCGAAGAAATCGATTTAGTCATGGCATATCCCCGCGGGACATCTCGACTTGTATTGCGAGCTTGGCCTGCCTATTGGATATCCCTCCTGTGGCCATTCCCGGTGGATTTAGATCGCACATCACGTTTTTGCATGAATCATTCAAAGAATATCTAGGCGATGAACGGCGCTCCCGAGGATGGTGTGTCTCCCTTCCATGGCTGCAGTCCGACTTGCTCTACAGTTTAATTCGCTTGTTCTCCTCTCCCCTTTCCTCAATAAGCCACAGAATTCAACAAATGTACTAGTATGGCCCATTCCTCATGTCAAACGAGCAAAAGCTGATGATGTTTGACAGTCACTTAATGAGCGAGCTGCCATATCTCCTCAGAGCTGTGACCCCTCACGAGGAGCTATTTCGTGCGCTTCGGAATCCGGTATTCCAAAACAACCTATTCATCAAGAGTGGACGTATGCCAGGAGAGGGTCCTTGGCCGCAGGTACGGAATCAGATTGCTGCCTGTGATTGGTTTTGCTTATGACCGACCGTCAGAGAGGCTCAGGCTACCCGTCTGACCTGATCCTTTTCTGGGAAGGTCATCATTTTATTTGCGCTCTCATAAGCCAGATCAGTCTCAGCAAAAACCGAGGTTCCCCAACTCTCCAGCTCGATTCGCTCTATGCTGAATTACTGGGCTCGTCGCCTGACCTCCTTTTCATTCTCAGCGGTTACAGATTTTTTCCAGACCTTAGTGCGCTTATGAGACTCTGCCATCTGACATCTGCGGTCTTCAGGCCTTTTCTAGCATCTCGCTCCCGCCTCCTTATTCCATTTCCTGAAGGAGATTCACCTGCCGATTTCCTCGAGAATGCGGATCGGGCGGGAGCTCTATATTTGGAACCAGACGTAGTCTCAGGAAAATTGCTGCTTTCCTGGATTCGTGGTATCAAGGAGTTCATCAGCGGCGGAGACTTCAAACCGACACCGTAAGCAGTATTGTTGAGCATTCATCAAGCGATTATTCAACACTGAACGGAATTCCAGGAGCTTTCTGCACCTTATCGGAAGATGTGTTTCGCAGCCAGATATACTGGAACATGTGGAGAGTCTGGATGTATCCAAAATTTGCAAAGTCGCATCTGTTGACAGTTGCCTCCATCGCTATTTACACGGGTATGAATCCCCTGAGAGGGGCATTCATGAGGAAGACTTCGCAGCTGTTTTGAATTGGCTTCTGGTGGGAGAAAACTACACACAGTGTTTGGATCGACAAATCGATACTGATCTTTCCTGCAGACTTTTCCAGAGCCGCCGAGGAGGACCATTGAGTTCTGGGAAAGCCAACTCGTTGCTTTCCGTCAATGCAGCGCCTCAAACGGTTGGGCCAAATCTGAGCCACCCAATAGGGATGGTGGTGAAGATAACACCGGGGTCGGATGGTGATGGCGAGTGTGTGGGAGAGATGAGCATTGAAAGGGAATTTTTTCGAAATTGGGATAGTATCAACCCTGACAACAAATAGCCGCAAAGGCATGAAGAAAAATGAAAAAAAAAAAAAAATCACGCAAAGGATGAAGGAAGATTGACTGCGAGAAATAAAGGGTGTATGATACACACCAATCCGACCAGCATTTAAGCTCGTGACCGGCCTGCCCAGTGGTACAGGAAAGGAGGTGAGAGACTACTGCACGGTAAGAAAAAATGGAATTTAAACCTCGTCGCCCATAAGTACCTGACGCTGTGCTAGCCCTAGGGCCTCGCGACCTATCTTCCGAGCCCGTACGCACCCCGTTTCTATAAGTATATCGCTCCGGGTGGAGGCGGTAAGGCGAAGAGATACCGATAATATAATTAGAATGACATGGGACGGAATACATCTGAGGAACTCCGGTGGCAGGCAAGACACGTACTGGGAGAGTAGATTTACAGAAAGTAACCAGACCAGGTCGGGCAAAACATGGTATATGAGCTGCGCTTCGAAGTGAGAGATCTGCAAATAAGAGGGTAGGCGGCAAATGCGCACATACCAGTAGACCAGATGCACCGGCATCGAGTGACACGTACTCAGTACTGGAACGATATTAAAGAAAGAAATTGAACATGAAGAGGCGGCACACCACACCAGTGACTTATCCGAAGACACAGTCTCCATGAATGGATATCGTCCGCTTCAGCAGAAAGGAGAAGAAAAGACAAAGAGAATAACAGCGTGCAAGCTAAGCAGCCACCGATGATACTCTGTCCAGCCTGATACGCAGCGCGGCTCCAAAAAGAGTGGCGATGAAGGCCACTAGGTTACCTATGAACTGCGTGGACAGAGAAACAGAGTTGCTGCGTTCCGCGTGAGGCACGACAACTTTAGTAACATTCAGACAATAGGTGTTCGGACCGACATCCCGAACGCCTATTGATGCACTCGCTTAAACCTCTGCTGACGCGGTTAGTGGGACTCGGCTGATCGGCACATCAACCGGATTTCAACCTCCACTCCCAGCTCAGAATAAGCTTTGAATCAAGTTAAACATTCCAAAAAATATTTCCCAGCCCCACGCAGTGGGCCCCGCGGCCAGCGGTTGCACCACGCAGTGGGCCTAGCGACGAGCGTCAAGGGGGGGTCCGCGGGGGTCTCCCCCGCGCCAGATTATTTATAAAACTGAGAATGAGCTCATAATCTTGCGGATTGGGGAAAAGCAGTGAATAAATGGACTTTGATATGCCGTCAGGCTAAAGGAGGGGGTCTGGGGGGAACGGTGTTCCCCCCAGTGTGCCAGCAATTAAAATGGCCAGATTTACTCTAACATGCAGCGGTAGACTGTCACACAGTCGGCTCAGCAAGCCGAGAATGATGTGCTGATGCGAAGTGATGGGACTCACGACTCGCTTCACGTTGGGAATAGCTGTTCGTGGCGGAAATAGGCATTCCCACGCTTTTGCCGAATGCCTATCGCCTGAATGATACTAAAGCTGTATGTACTCGTTCCGCGTGTTTGTATTTACTACATCGGAAATCCGGGACCGCGAATGTAGGATCTGTCGCGTGTTGGATATAATGTACATGTGAATAGGGGCAAGAAAAACATTAGGGAGTAGAATAAGTAAACGCACCAAAGAAATCCGCAAAACCCGAGAGAGCGGCATCCAAGGCTGAGGGATCTAATTTATCGTGCCGTTCCAGTTCCCGTGGGATCATATACAGCAAGTTTACGCGTTGGAGGCGTTCTGGTGCGAGCTGGGGATCTAGGCGTCGGGCTGGAGAATGGACAACCGTCGACGGACGAGAAAGGCAAGGAGCGCGAGCCGATCAACACCGCCACGTTGCCTCTTTCCTTCCTCTTCATCCAAAGCTTTGGGCGGCTGAACAGCTGAACCCGCCTAGTCATGGGGATTACTAAATCACAACACGCAGTTCTCCACTAATCCTCTCAATTCTGTTTCTTACTTGACTGGCCTCATAAACGTCATCGATCTCTGTTGTCTACCTCCACCCGACATCCACACCTCACCTCATGCAGTCAGAAAGTAGGGGTGCCAAGGCGGCGCGCAGTCGGGGACAATCTCGTCGCCCACATAGCCGGCCCCACTTGACTCTCTCCTCGTCGTGTTCCGCCCGCGCATCTTCATGGAGATCCCTTCTGGCATCCTCCTCCCCTGCCCATCCTCCCGACGTTTGTCCCGCCCTCACAACGTTCATCCATCCTTGACGGTGGAGTCTACCGATGTGCGGCCGCAGGTGGTGCTCCACGCACGAGCGCGCCACGATTGCCGAGCGTTCTGGATGTAGAGGGGAGATGTGTGTTCCTGCGCGGCGTACCTCTAATTCTTTGATAACGTGCAGGACTCCGCGGCAGAACCTTATCGCTGCTGGGATGTGCGCCGTTCGTGCGGTGTGAAGCACGCTCCATGCGCGGCCATATTCCCTTCCTCCACTTCCGTCTGTCCCTCCGTCTCGCTGCAGCCCTGCCCCGTCGCAGTCGTCGTGCTGGAGGATCTCGATATCGAGTCAGCGCTGCGTGGGTGCGTCTGCGGCGGTGCGTGAAAGTGGAGCCGCGGCACTCACGCAGCTCGGAGACAATCCCATCGCCAGCGCCCCAGACGTACCCACCGCGATCACCGTCCGCATCTATTCCCGCATTCGAAGCCCGCCTCTGTCATCCCAGACACATCGAGATCGCAGAGGATAGCATTGGACGAGAAGCACCCGACAGAGTTCACTGTCCCCTCGCGCCGTGAACAGACACCCGTGCATCTTCCTAAAGACGCTTCGCGTCCTTCTGTTCGCTGCTCCCGCTAGTATCCCCCGTCGCGCGCGTTCTCGTCCTCGACGTAGATTGTAGAGGGACATGGGTGGTACCTCACGCAGCCTCCCGCGTACGTCGTCCTCTGGACGCGTTCTTGTCGTCCTGCGCGCGATGGACAGGGGGTGACGTGCAGCCGCGTCGATCCAGACGTACGGTGCTCCAGTCCTTCGGTGGCATGCGGGCATGTGCGGTGACAATGACATCACGCCGCCCCCGCGTCGGCGTCGCACGAGTCGCTCATCGTTTATTAGAAAAGAGTCCTGAACGTTTGGGTTAGAATTTCTAGCCCCTGCACGCCGTCGCCAATGGTTTTGATCCCTCTTCCAGTGCCTACGCCCATTTCTCATGCTCTACGCGTTAGTCGTACCCAGACCGTGAAGCTTGAGAACAAAAGCCAGTGAGGCTGACTGGTGTGTCTTTCGTCCTTTCTTTCCAAGAGTTGCTGCCAGTGACTGCGTTAAGATCTTTCGGCGGCATCTTTTGCTCCGTGCGATCTGCGGGTCAAAATTTCCACCTCTGGTTTAGAGGTCGGTGCTCCGTCGGAGGAGGAGGATCCTCTGCGGCGCTTATTCCCGGAAGCGGAAATCACTGAGAGTGCCCTCGCCGTTCCGATGACAAGTCTGGGGAATCCGTGAGCGCGCCGATTTTGGGTATGTCGCATCGCTGAAGTCGCCGTCCGAGAACCTTTGTAGAACATGTTCTCGTGATGGTTACTAAACAACGGGAATTATTCTTTAATATTGTGGAAGGTTGACCATCAGGCTGTCCAGGAGGTAACCGAATAGGCTTGAACGCAGGAAGACTTCGATAACAATGATAAATGACCCTCTGAAAGTGCAGTGCCCGGGGGATTCGCAGTGAGACCAAACAGACGTTCTGCATTCATAGATTACGTTGACGACAGTGGAATTATGCCGTGAGCATAGTTGCAATACTGTCTCACGAATACCAGAAATTCGAGCCGAAGATTAGGCGGGCAATGTTTATGTAAATTCAGCTCCAGAAATTTTAGAATCATGGTACAGAATATCGTTTGTTCTCCGAGTCCCAGGATCCGATCCGTCAGGTCATAGAACACTCGCTAGGTGGCAACGTTTATAGGAACGCCGACAGCCCATATATCTTTCGAATAGGATCCCCCAGCGATAACTTCTGCTCACATGAGGTTTAGTTCTAGATGGGAGGGACAGATGAAATGAAACAGTGCTCAGGCGTAAGTGGACGAACTCTCGGGCTGTCCTAGAACGACCTTCTGGACGAAGAGATCAAGGTACTAGCGATGCCACTCTTGATCTTGGGACTGAAGCGACGAGACAAAGTGGATGGCAAGGATAGATTAAGGGACAATTCAATGATCGAGATGAAACCCAATTCGATTCGTGGTATTCTTGGCCAGCAGTGACACGTTATCGCATCGCTGAGCGTCTCGTGTTGAACTATGTCGAGCGAAACACCAATTCGTCATGTAGGGAACTGGGTGAGTAATGCCATGAACATGGCGGCAGGGCTCTCCCGTGAACACCAGAATTTGTGGGGGATATTCTGCTCGATATTTTGCATGAAGAAGACATTAGAATGTTGCATATGACACGTACGGATTGGATCCAACCCATCAGGCTGTCAAGTATCATCAGTGGCAAATGAACGGTTCAAACACCATTTCAATGGCTACTTTGCAGGAAGGCCGGCAGCCCTTTCTTCCCTTGGATGACCGGGTGCTTCAGGGACGTATATGAACCCACTGCTCTGAGATTGAGTTCCAGACGCGACAGCCAGAAGTAACGGCAATTCCAGATGACGTGCTCAAGTATTGCGTAGCTCTCTGTGTATTGGCTCGCTTGTGCGCAAGTCATGGTCCACCAGGCACGTAAGTTACTGGGAACAAGGTGGGAATCCTTACGTTGTTGGTCCCTGGAGTCAACCAATGCGATACTTCCTTGAGCTGCTCCGAGTCATTCTTGGCGAGAAGCTCTGACGATGACCCGCCGGAACGGTACGTGCGCCACTAAGATTCATTTTGGCGGACGTCATTATCTGATAGCTCCCCTCTCACCCGATGGTAGGTAGGTAGGTAGGTATCATTACACGGCACGGTCCGAATCACGAACGCCGGTTCCAGGGATTTTCCCGGTGTACAAGCAAGCGGTAAATACACCATCGCCCCTGGACTCCTTCCTGCCATCTAAACCAAGCTCGCAGACCCCACAGGTTTCCCCATGCCCCGCGGTAGAGCCTAGACAACAGAACGAAGTATCAATATTCCTGGAATTAGCCTATCAATTATCTCGTCTACGATACACATGCATCGCGTGGAAAATTTCAAGGACATCATGCACAAATTGCCCAACCAGTATGGTTGTCGAACACTCATTTATAATAGTGTCGTTCAAAGTTCTCCTTTTTGTCTCCTTTTTGATCTCCTTTTCACTTTCCTTTTCGTCGTCCTACTTGTTCTCCTTCTTCTGCCGATATTTGGAACTCTGCACCAGGCTTTGATCCCATCATTCCCTTTGTCCTTTCCCACCATACGTTCTCATGACACATTCTCTATCCTATTAGCCACTACCCATTGTTAGTGAATACCATTTGTACATTTCATGGGCTGGACCTCTCCGAAAAAATCGGGTAAAAAGGCACCCGCAAAGTCCAGTGCCATTCGCGGTGGAACCACTCCCCCATCGCGAAAGCAGTTAGAGCACCTACTAAACACCTAAAACTCCGTCTGATATCCTGAGAGATATGCAGACACTGATCACAAGACTGAAGCAGCTCGCGTGTTCTGAGACAAACACGGGTGCACTGATCACCTGCTCGGTTGGCTCGGAGTTTCAATGGCAGATCCCTTGCCGATGACTGCCGAAATGTGTTCAAGAGAAGGAATACTCTCCTACTAGGCTTCCTTCTCGAAAATACAGAAGGGGGGGTTTCAAAGTTTGCTTCCGATAGGACAGGAGACAAAAATGCGGGAAATTTGATAAGATCCAGTTCCTACTGATTGTACTGGAGAGGTAAACTGTAAAGCAGACGTATTAATAGAACTTGAGCCAACAACAGGTGCAGACATCTGTTCCAAACTCCGTTGGACGCTCGATCATTCGGTTCGGCGTGTATTCAGTGATCGAGCTTAACGAATTTCCACTTCTGCCCCTCTTGTCCGCGTGCCGGGCGGAGATGCACCTATTAGAAAGCTTAAATGCGGGACCGGAGAAAGACCAAGTTGGTAACATGCCTCGGAGTACACGCTTTCAGGGGTTTCTAGGGTCCAAACCAAGTCCTCGTTGACAGCCTTGACCTTAAAGCAATGATCAAGGGGTGTTAAAAACAGGGAAGTAGGTCACATACCACGAAGGTATCCTCTCCAGCGGGCTGGATGGCGAAAGGTACTGCCTTCGAGTTTTTGTAGCCAGCAATGATAGTTTTCTGGGAATGCATTCAGAAGGGTTCCTCGGTGCTTGATGACATGCGTACATCGTGACCAACATGAATAGGACTATTGAGTCCGACATTCGAGATTATGTAGGCGCCTTCGGGGGCCGTCTCAACATTCCACTATAAGTGACCAGTAGTCAAGATTGGTTTTATCATAGAAAAACGAACGTGTCTACATCAGCGAAAGGGCCCGGCCATTCTAGCATGAGACGGACAAAGACTGGGTCATCGTGGCTGTAGCTGCGCAACTCAGTGCCATTGAGGATAGTGTCAGTGTCCGGGAGGATGTGGTACAATCCAGGCTGAATACTATGCGCCGCGGCCTAACGATTCGTTAGACTCGGCCGAAAGCTCGAGATCAACTGTAGCGACGCACGGAAAGGAAACTGACGCCGCACGACATGGCCATGGGAACTTGGAAACCGGTGGCCGGTGCCGCACCGACAAAACTCAAGGCGGCAAGGCCAAAGGTGAAAATCTTGGAGAACATTTCGAAATTGGAAAAGTTTGGTTCGCTGAGTGCGGAAGAGCTGAGAGTATGCTTTATCTGAAGAAAAGCACGAGGAACGAATGGCTACAGCTCATGCGATTTATAGGCTGCATCCCGGCACATTCCCACCTTACCTGCACCAGATCGAGACCCGGTGTACAGTGAATCAATTTGAATGTGATAGCACTCATCGATGAGTCGACGGCCTGAATGGAGCCAATCCCAATGCAGCAGCAGGACTGATCCACTGTGCAAAGAACCGCAGATGCATCCGGGCTGCAAATTCGCCTGCTCAGCGCCACGTCGTTGGCTCTGGTACCAGACTAGCCCACTCCTGGAGGGTCATGATCTTGTAGTTGCCCAGCATGTTCAAATTGCGAATTAACTTGATTTCTAGGGAAGCCTCAATGTACTGATCAGGTTTCCTGCCTGGAGCTAGCACAGTGGCATGTGAGGCCAGCGGTCAAACTCCGCCCGATTTCCGCAAGGTGGACGCGACCCCAGGCCGCACGGGGAATATTGACATGGAGTGTGATCGAAGCCGAGATCGGAAACGGTGGTAGAGCTCACGCTCTCGGAAGCCTTCAGCAAGATGCCAAGTCGTCTGTGATATGCCACTAAAGCTAAGTTTGAACCCGGAAATTGATTTGATGTTTAGCACAAAGTTTAAGTTTAGTTCATTAAGAATGTCAAGAGAACATAATCGTCTTCTGATCGCAAGATGAAAAGACCAGAAGATCACAGGCGACTTGACATCTTGCCGATCCTTCCGACTGACCCGTTCTCATGGAGTAGATGCCAGACCCAATCTCGTATTCCAGTCTATCTTCGCAGATGCTACATATCAGCTGGCTGTATTCCGGTGGATGTTCCTAATTTACTGACGACCCGGAGTATCAGAAAGCCGGTTGACGACGTATGAGCTGTCGGGGTGATATTGGATTCTGAATGCTACACTTAGGCCAGCTGTCTGCCTGTCAATATTCCTATATTGACCAACGACCCGGGGCATCAGAAAGCCGGTCGCGGCCGTTCACCGAGATATATGGCATAGGCATGCATGTGGGTATAGGAACAGGATGGAGGTGAACGTACCCGAGCAGGCAGTGTCGCAGAACAGAGTTCGAGGCTGGTAGACAGAAAGGTGGGTCGGAAGTCCCCGGAATATGGGGTGCGAGGGTGAAGCAGAATAGGTCCCAAGAATTTTGCATGAGCGTAAAAGAGAAATATGGACTCGATAGGGAAAATGCCGTGCAGGCGTAGGGTACGGGTGTAGCTCGTTGTCCCGTACGCTAAGCAAAGAGATAGGGGAAGGGGAAGTCGACGAGCGGTCCGTCCTCCCCTTCTACAGCGGTGCTCTGCGTCTGCCGCATCGGAAACGAGGAGAGGATGAGGAACAGTGGGACGCTGGTGTGCTGCAGTTGTTGATGCTGCGACTGGTGCCCGGCCGTGCGGATGCATTGGGCGCCTGAACGGGCCCGTACGGACATGACTGCCACAGCGGCAACCAGCGGCAGGGGTGCTGCTGCGCGCCTCTTCTTTCGACCTTCCCTCAGTGCACGGGGCCGTGCTGAGTTCGAAGTCGTGTTCTGCTCGCCTCGCTGACGTGCCATGGCGCTCACGATTTCTGGCCACTTTTTTTAATTTGCTTTTCTCGTTGCTCTATGTGCCCCACAGCTTGTGTGTCGTCGAGCACACCAGCCGCGTCCGCAAGGGTCTTTGCTCCCCTTCCCGATCTCCTCGCCCAGTCTAGAGACCGTGATAATCACGGTCTCTAGACCCCTCTTGAGGAATAAGGTTGACCTTCGTGGTGCTGCGTATTTTCCAGTCGACTGGCCTTTGTTGTTCTGCCATTTGATTGAGGACGCTGGCGGGTTAGGTTCCTGTTTGTTAATGATGCGTTGATTTTTTGAGTGCGGCATTTCTCTCTGATCTCTTTTGTTCGGGGAAACTCGCAAGGTGGTAACTCGGCTCAATATCATCTATGTGCGTACACCATGCCAAGGATAGTGTTGGCGCCGGCAGTCGCCATGTTGCACTCATGGGCGAAATGCTCTCCACAACAAACAACACGCTGACTGTGCGAATGGCGCCTCATTCTTCTTCAAAGTACTTTGTATTACTTCCAGGTTCCTCCTAATGGAATAATTTTACATCCACTGGTTAATTGCAGCTGGCCAATCCACGGGGGCTTAAACCAAGCGCCTATACGCCAATATTGATATTGATGCCGAATTTACTTGCCCTCTCAATGCCTTGATCTTTCACAACCGCGTGAAAAAGTCATCTCCCAAACCACACTGCTGTCTCGATATCAATTCTCCTCGGCACGCTTCCAGATGACGTTGCGCCGCCATCTCCTGGTCTGCACATGTTCCGATTCCGTTCGCTGAGTCCCCGTGTCAGCGTATCCGATTTTGGAGAACAAAATGGGTCGTAATACTCCGTCTCGACCTCAGGCTGCACGTTCAACATATACCTACAAGGTTTTCATTCGATTCTCCGACGCTTCCCAGAGATTCACTGGATCCCTAATTTAAATTCACCCATGAGGAGAGGATGACGAACGCGGATACGAATAGGACATGGGGGAGCAAAGCTAATAATCAAATCAATTAAATCGTCCCGTCTTAACTTAACCAAGAAGTGAGCATGCAATATTCCGTGCAGGTATAACACCGTAACGTCAAATTATCATCCCAGCAAACAAATAATCTTCGCGCAAACCACAAGTCATATATTCTTTGGTAACAAACGAAATCTTCCTATGCATTGAGCCAAGGAACGAATTATTTGTATTCCACTTCAGATTTGAGTGCATCCATGCCCAACCTGAATCGCATACTTGTTGTGGCAGAGCTCTAGGATAATATGGCTAGTAAACCGTACCTTTGTGAGCCGCTGGATAGACTCACAGCACGCAGTCACTTGACCGCTAATTCCACAATCAACACCGCCGGGAGAGCAATTGAGGCCGCTGGGTAAGGAGTGATTCATCAGTATGTGGACTGGGAGAAAGGAGTAAACGGAGTGAAGTTACAGTTTCTGAGACTGGATTGAAAACCCGTGAGATTGACAACTTAGGATGATAAGCAAAAGACTTACATCCGCAGTGGCGAAGACAACGTCGCAGCAGGCTTTTGTGCGACCCTGACATCTACAGGATGTAATTTAGACAATGTTGAAAAAGATGGAAGGAACGGTCGTTACGCACTTGGCGGTAACCATTGTGACCAAAGCGAAGATTAAGATGAGAGAGGATTGAAGCATCTTGTAATTCTAAAGATTGCAGTGAAGTTATCTGGGTCTTAGTTGGAGATGGAGGACGGGGGAAAGAGCGGGTGGTATTTATACCATTTGTTGAAGTGACTAAATGTAAGCGGTTTCGTAGTCTTGCCCATGTTCTCGGACCTCAACTTAGAAAATGATTTAAATTTTCGCTGTGACGCCTCCTACATCGTCGTATACCCAAGCGTGCTCCTCCTCCTGTTGGTTTATCAGGATCTTGTTCGATGTGTCGTCCCGGTGACGTTATATCTCGGTGAACGGCCGCGACCGGCTTTCTGATGCCCCGGGTCGTCGGTCAATATAGGAATATTGACAGGCAGACAGCTGGCCTAAGTGTAGCATTCAGAATCCAATATCACCCCAACAGCTCATATGTCGTCAACCGGCTTTCTGATACTCCGGGTCGTCAGTAAATTAGGAACATCCACCGGAATACAGCCAGCTGATATGTAGCATCTGCGAAGATAGACTGGAATACGAGATCGGGTCTGGCATCTACTCCATGAGAACGGGTCAGTCAGAAGGATCGGCAAAATGTCAAGTCACCTGTGATCTTCTGGTCTTTTCATCTTGCGATCAGAAGACGATTATGTTCTCTTGACATTCTTAATGAACTAAACTTAAACTTTGTGCTAAACATCAAATCAATTTCCGGGTTCAAACTTAGCTTTAGTGGCATATCACAGACGACTTGGCATCTTGCTGAAGGCTTCCGAGAGCGTGAACTCTACCACCGTTTCCGATCTCGGCTTCGATCACACTCCATGTCAATATTCCCCGTGCGGCCTGGGGTCGCGTCCACCTTGCGGAAATCGGGCGGAGTTTGACCGCTGGCCTCACATGCCACTGTGCTAGCTCCAGGCAGGAAACCTGATCGGTACATTGAGGCTTCCCTAGAAATCAAGTTAATCCGCAATTTGAACATGCTGGGCAAGTACAAGATCATGACCCTCCAGGAGTGGGCTAGTCTGGTACCAGAGCCACCGACGTGGCGCTGAGCAGGCGGATTTGCAGACCAGATGCATCTGCGGTTCTTTACACAGTGGATCAGTCCTGCCGCTGCATTGGGATTGGCTCCATTCAGGTCGTCGACTCATCGATGAGTGCTATCACATTCAAATTGATTCACTGTACACCGGGTCTCGATCTGGTGCAGGTAAGGTGGGAATGTGCCGGGATGCAGCCTATAAATCGCATGAGCTGTAGCCATTCGTTCCTCGTGCTCTTCTTCAGATAAAGCATACTCAGCTCTTCCGCACTCAGCGAACCAAACTTTTCCAATTTCGAAATGTTCTCCAAGATTTTCACCTTTGGCCTTGCCGCCTTGAGTTTTGTCGGTGCGGCGCCCGCCACCGGTTTTCAAGCTCCCATGGCCATGTCATGCAGCATCAATGTCCTGTCCGTACGTCGCTACATTCAATTTCGAGCTTTGGGCCGAGTCCAACGAATATTTAGGTCAGTGACAGTGCCGTAGCCCATGGTCTTGAGCCTGGATTCTATCACATCCGAGATTTCATGGGGACTCAGCTGCGCAGCTACGAACACGATGACCCGGTCTTTGTCTCTCTCACCAAAGAAGACCCGGGCCCTTTCGGTGAGGTAGACATGGCCTTTTTTCCATGGTACAACGAATCGTGACTACTGGTTGTTTATAGTGGAAGGTCGCGACGGCCCCCGACGGCGCCTACATAATCTCGAATGTCGGACTCGAGAGCCCTGTTTATGTTGGTGACGACGTACGCATGCCATCAAGCACAGAGGAACCCTCCTGAATACATTCCTAGGGAACTATCATTGCTGGCCACCACGAGGCGGTGCCATTCGCCATCCAGCCCGCTGGAGATAATACCTTCGTGGTACGTGACCTACTCCCCCGTTTTCAACACCCTTTGATTGTTGCCTTAAGGTCAAGGCCGTCTACGAGGACTTGGTTTGGACCCTCAAAACCCCTTTAAGCAGGCGCTCCGAGGCATGTTACCAGCTTGATCTTTCTCTGGTCCCGCATTTAAGCTTTCGAATAGGTGCATCTCCGCCCGGCACGCGGAAAAGAGGAGCAGAAGTGGAAATTCGTTAAGCTCGACAGCTGAATATACGCCGAACCGAACGATCAAGCGTACCACGAAGTTTGGAACAGATGTCTTTACTTTTAATGTTTCAATTTCTTGATTTGAAATGTGACCATTGTTAATCATTATATGGGTTACCCCAACACGAGGCGCGGGTCCGAAACATGATTGCGACACGCATCTAACCCGCCCATCACTGCTGTAAGCTTTGTAGTTGTGGAATAAATGCAATGGTAAAAGGCCCCGACAGAAGGTTTTGCTTTATTGATTTTTCTGTTGTGCTTCCAAATCTTAGACACCTTCATGTTCGTAGATCTCAATCGAATTGATGTTCTCCAAGTATATGCTGCCCTCGTTGCACTCGAACCGAAGAGACAAAGACCCTGTGGAACGTAGCGTATGAACTTGTGGAAATTTCCTACTGAAAACGTTAGATTGACGTTTTCTATACGAGCCTCGATGTCGCGCTCCATTGATGATTGCGTGCGAAGCTGACCAGACAACGACAAAAAGGAAAGCGGAAAAGCTCACTTAAGGATGGACATGGGTCTCGGGTATACCTGCGGCTTTGTACCCGCGGGTTAAGCGGGTACGGGTACGGGTCGCGATTTCCGACCCGCGCCGAACCCGCATACCCGACCCGTATACCCGCGGTTTTTCTGAAGAAAAAAGAATACATTTTTTAGCTGTGTTCAATGGCAGATAATGGGCGTGTAATAGACATGTGTCACTCTGTCCCTTCCGGCCTGTCTTGGTCCTAAGCGTCACATCCAGCGTACAACATTCTGCGTGCCTCATAGGCCCGCAATCCAGGCGCGAATATGGCCTGGGATTAGCGTGAAATGGGTTGGGATTAGCGCGAAATGGCCTGGGATTAGCGCGAATGGCCTGGGATTAGCATCAAATGAGTCAGGATTAGCGCGAATGGCCTGGGATTAGCATCAAATGGGTCAGGATTAGTGCGAAATGGGTCGGGATTAGCGCGAAATGGGTTGGGATCAGCGCTGATGGACAGAACTTATCATCCAAGTCTTTTGGATCCCGTATGGTCAAAAATTAATTGACCTTTACTCCGTGCTATATCTTTAGGCTATGGAGGGTTCACTTTTCGGCTTGCAAAACGAGCTTGGGCCAGCGCCAATGGGCTTGTTCGGGCTTCGGCTTGGATTTGGGTGTAGATCAAAGCCCAAGCCCGCCGATCGGCTTGGCAAGCCCGTTTGCTCGCTTAGCTGACAAACGGGCTTGCGCATATTTCTCTCCCCCAACGAACTATAGAATTAATTTGAATGACTCCACTCGTCTACCTTGAGGGCTTGTGTTTTTTCCCGTTGTTTTGTTCCCTGATAGGATAATACACCGTCGCCGTCGGGCACAACCCAGACCAATATTGTCATTTCACGTCAGAGATACGGGCTTGTCTCTGTCAATACATTCTTCTGGTAATGCTATATCCCCTGTGAATGCCAGTTCACGGCGAGACGAATGTTTACGGTTATTATTGGCCAATTTTCTGCGTGCCTTGGGGTAACCGATTCTGTCTGAAAAACACACCACTTATGGGCATACCGAACACTCACTACTGTGAAATTTGATTATGAACCGAAGGAAATGGGAGTTCGTTGCGGCACCTGTGTCTGTGTTTGAGCATCATGATGACCGGTTGAACATGGTTTATATTTCCGGTACCCAAACAACTTGTGAAAATAGGAAACAAGACCTGTGGCTTTTAAAATCCACTCTGATCCAAATTTTCCAGTGATATCATGCAGATCTTGACGTGCCGTCTCCAAGCCATTTCAGACGAAGAAAACATACTGAACACAGAATTATATTGCCCGGACAGCTTCCGAACTCTTTCTGAGGCGTCTTTGAGCATGCAGGCCTTTGAGTATTCAGGCTCATACATGATTTGGAGGCTCCCTGGGTGTAGGCAATGAAATCTGGACTTGGCAGCCACGCAAGCCCGACCGTGTGATGGCATCTTGGGTGCGACAACGTCCATCCAAGAATGACCTTCAGAAGCATAAATTACCATTCAAACTTAGTGCTTGAGTCCACTCAAATAGATCTAATACCAAATTCTGTGGCATAGACTTGAAATTATTGTTGACTAGCAAGGACTCGTGCTTCGCTACGAACGGAATTGAGAACGTCGACGGACCAGGCCCATTCGATCTCGAGATTCGGGGCGGACACTCATCACCACCCTCCGGTTGGTTCCTCATGTCCTTGTGTTCCGGATTCCCAAGGGCCCAAACAATGTTAACCATCCAGAAATGAAGGATTTCTCGTGTCCTCTTCTTTTCATTCAACTGAGAAGAAAGTGAAAGTTGTGACTTGGCCCAATAGGACAAGTCAAAGCGCTCAGACCAGGCCAATTCTAGGTTCGATTCAGAGGCCGATTCTGGCATCGATTCTGGGGCGAGAATCGGTCAAGAATGGGTCCGAATCCGTGTTCCTCTTCTAGAGGAGGAACAACATTAGAATCACCGATTCTCGCTTTGATTCACTCTCGATTCTCATGACACTCGTTATGATGCAAGAATTGCCCTTCCAAATCGGTACCAGAATCAACCGCTGAATCGATTCAAAATGAGGTCAGTCAAACCTCATTGAATTCTGCGCCGATTTAAACCCGAGGGTCGTACCGTGAATCGGTCCAGAATTAACGGCGAATCAACTTCGACCTCAGCGCTTTGACTTCGCCTTTTAAAACCACAACCAGCCCACAATCATAGGAAATGCTGTTCAATTGAATGAACAGAAATTGCAGACTACAAAACCACATTAACCGGCCAGCCAGCACTCGTAGGTGATACCGTTCAGAGAACGGAAACTCGAAACTAACGAAACCACAATGACCAGCCAGTGTGCTGGCCATTCAGTTGAATGTAAACAGAAATTAACAAAACCACAGGCCAGCCCACACTCGTAGGGGATGCCGTTCACTCGAATAAAAAACAAAACCATTCAGTTGCATGAAAGATAAAGAAATGTAGACCAACAGAACCACCACAGTCTGGACTCATATGGGAGGTCGCTCACTTGAATTGACAAAAAAACCCGTTCAGTTGCATAGAGAATAAAAAAATGTAGACCAACGAAACCACATTAACTGGCCAGTGTGCACTCATAGGAGATGCCGTTCAGTGCCTGTATTGCATCATGCCAGGTCACTGATTTCTTCACAGCTCATATAGCTCCTGTGTGTTTCACATGAACTCTATGCCAAGAATTTTCGGGAGGACCGCAGACTCGACTCCTCACCTACTACTATCTGGATTCTGCCGGGATCGAGCACTTGTCGAGCACGACACTAATCAAAAACGCCCTGGGACGTAACTGAGCACAGTCTTTTGGTCAGATAGTTCAACATCAGCCTTCCCAGAAGATGAGCCATGGAAAGGTCCACTGGAACTTGAAGAGAAACCAAGAGACATAAGCAGAGATCAGATCAGTGGCAGTGTCCAATGTTTGTCCGAGCATCTGTCTTGAAAGACCACACACGTGACCACTCTCTTTTGTATATTAGATGTAGACTTATAAGCCGAACGCAAGCCCGGCAAAGCATTTAAATTTTCGCTGTGACGCCTCCTACATCGTTGTATCCCGAAGCATGCTCCTCCTCCTGTTGGTTTATCAAGATCTTGTTCTATGTGTCGTCCCGGTGACATTATATCTCGGTGAACGGCCGCGACCGGCTCTCTGATGCCCCAGGTCGTCGGTAAATCTAAGAATATCGACCGGCAGACAGCCGGCCTAAGTGTAGCATTCATAATCCAATATCACCCCAACAGCTCATACTTGGTCAACCAGCTTTCTGATACTCCGGGTCGTCAGTAAATTAGGAACATCCACCGGAAGACAGCCAGATGATATGTAGCATCCGAAATCCAATATCACCCCAAGAGTTCGTACCTCGTTGTCCATTTTTTTATTTTCCTTCACAGTTTCACCATTCTTGAACTAATTTTATTTTCCACGTCTTCTCGGTGTATCATATTCTCACTGCCTGTTGGTTCACTCTGGCGACGTTCGGAATCATTGACAGAGTCGATGTGGAGTAACACAAGGGTACATTTTCTGATACATCTACAATTCTCCTCCAGCTTCGCCGGATGCTTGCATAATTTAAGGCACGGACTTTGCACCTTACACATCTTTCAATCCGCAGTATCCGAATTGGTATTAGGAAATTTTCTCCATAGTAATATATCACTGCTGGATATAGCCTTATTTTAATAGATTTTTTTTTTGGTCATCCATCACTTTCCCTCACTCAGTCCCTTCACCAAGCCCCTGTTGTCGATTAGGCGGCCTAAATGTGGCATCCAGAATCCAATATCACCCAACAGCTCATACATCGTCAACCGGCTTTCTGATACTCCCGGTCGTCAGTAAATTAGGAACATCCACAGGAAGACGTCAGCTGATATGTAGCCTCCGCGATGATAGCCTGGAATACGAGATTGGGGCTGGCATCTACTCCACGAGAACGGGTCAGTTGGAAGGATCGGCAAGACTTCAAGTCGCCTGTGATCTTCCGGTCTTTTCATCTTGCGATCAGAAGACGAGTATGTTCTCTTGACATTCTTAATGAATTAAACTTCAACATTGTGCTAAACATCAAATCAATTTCCGGGTTCAAACTTAGCTTTAGTGGCATATCACAGACGACTTGGCATCTTGCCGAAAGGCTTCCGAGAGCGTGAACTCTACCACTGTTTCCGATCTCGGCTTCGATCACACTCCATGTCAATATTCCCCGTGCGGCCTGGGGTCGCGTCCGCTTGCGGAAATCGGGAGAGTTTGATCGCTGGCCTCACATGCCACTGTGCTAGCTCCAGGCAGGAAACTTTATCGGTACATTGAGGCTTCTCTAGAAATCAAGTTAATTCGCAATTTGAACACGCTGGGCAAGTACAAGATTACGACCCTCCAGGAGTGTGCTGAGCAGGCAAATTTGCAGCCCGGATGCGTCTGCGGCTCTTTGCACAGTGGATCACTCCCGCTGCTGCATTGGGATTGGCTCCATTCAGGTCGTCGACTCATCGATGAGTGCTATCACATTCAAATTGATTCACTGTACACCGGGTCTCGATCCGGTGTAGGTAAGGTGGGAATGTGCCGGGCTGCAGCCTATCGATCGCATGAGCTGTAGCTATTCGTTCCTCGTCCTCTTCCTCAGATAAAGCATACTCTCAGCTCTTCCGCACTCAGCAAACCAAACTTTTCCAATTTCGAAATGTTCTCCAAGATTTTCACCTTTGGCCTTGCCGCCTTGAGTTTTGTCGGTGCGGCGCCCGCCACCGGTTTCCAAGTTGCCATGGCCATGTCGTGCAGCATCAATGTCCTGTCCGCACGTCGCTACAGTCAATTTCGAGCTTTCAGTGGAGTCTAACGAATAGTTAGGCCGGTGACAGTGGCGTAGCCCATAGTCTTGAGCCTGGATTCTATCACATCCGAAATTTCATGGGGACTCAGCTGCGCAGCTACGAGCACGATGACCCCTTTTTCCCGTCATACAACCAATCATGACTACTGGTTGTTTATGGTAGAGGGTCGCGACGGCCCCCGACGGCGCCTAAATTATCTCGAATGTCGGACTCGAGAGCCCTGTTTATGTTGGTGACGACGTACACATTCCATCGAGCACAGAGGAACCCTCCTGAATGCATTCCTAGGGAACCATCATTACTGGCCACAACGAGGCAGTGCCATTCGCCATCAAGCCAGCTGGAGATAATACCTTCGTGGTACGTGATCTACTCCCCCGTTTTCAACACCCTTTGATTGTTGCCTTAAGGTCAAGGCCGTCCACGAGGACTTGGTTTGGACCCTCAAAACCCCTCTAATCGGGCGCACCGAGGCATGTTACCAGCTTGATCTTTCTCTGGTCCCGCATTTAAGCTTTCTAATAGGTGCATCTCCGCCCGGCACGCGGAAAAGAGGAGCAGAAGTGGAAATTCGTTGAGTCTGGACCGCTCATTGAAATGCCCGGCGAGGTTTATAAATGAGACTATCGCTGTGAGGAGGTTCAGTCCCGCATCGCATTCTCTAAGGCAAATACCTTGTGTGAAATCAATTTATTTATACTAGTTCTCGGGCCATATATGGCCTATGCAACTAGTGAGCTACTTCTACCTATGACGTGCGGGCCTCCGCCCATTTAAGGGAGGCCACGGGGTAAAACCTGTGGGGAATATCGCACGCTTGATGGCATGCTACGCCATAGTTGCCCCGTGGCGCGTCAAACTCCCCCGCGACCGAGGTCTGTAGCTCCTGTATCGATAGGAGGGGATGTATAGGTAGATGGGGTGTAGCAATGAGCATGTGGACGTGTGGGGGTCGATGTGATGTGTATACAAAGTCGAGTGGGGGTAGGTGTAGGGCCCCTACTACGGTAGGGGTGGCGTGGCCGTTGCAAAGAGCCGGGAAGGGCAGCTTAAGTCCTAGACACCGGTGGACACTCTCGCCGAGCCCACTGCCACCTCAAGTACACGGCAATGGCAATGTGCACTTCATTGGTGTCCAGAACGCTCAGATAACAGGTTTCTTGTGGGTTGGCAAGTTGTTGCCGTGTCAGAAATTGTATCTGAACAAAGACGGAGGAAATTCCAGGCTAATCGGCAACAAGGGCTTGGTGAAGGGACTGAGTGAGGTTGGTGGGAAAGTGATGGGACGACAAAAGAAAATTCTATTACTCGGTCCCATCAAAAGTTTCCGCCGATCATAATTCTCGCAGCCCTACATCATCTTCTTTGACCATCACCTTCCAAATGGCATGCCAGCATTGATAATGAACCAATTGGTACTCTCCTACAAAAAACCGGGTCATTGGTACTGTACAGGCTGGGGAATATGCTGCCCAAACCGTTGCCATGGTTGGCATGCTACATTATCACATTCAAGCACCCACTGAGCTCTCCTAATATTTTCCCCATTGAACAGCTTTGGCATGTACTCAAAAGTTGTCTCTCACAGCCATTGCACCACCCTATGACATGTGACAGGCTCATTGACACCATTACTGAGGTTCGGGAGTCAATTTTGGTGGAGGAAGTCAACAAATATGTTGATTGGATGTCAAGAGTTGTGCAGGTTGTGATTGATGTGGATCCTGGATTCTAAGTGCACACATGGAGCGCCCATATGTGTAGGATATTAACACTCATGTCTTGGTTTATTCTGTGGAAATTTCTCCTGCCATGGTGAATGTTTTTCTGAGCGGCGGAAACTTTTGATGAGACCGAGTAAAATAAGGCTATATCCAGGATAACAGGACTTACGCGAAGAACACGTTTGCAATGATATATATTACTGTGGAGAAAATCTCCTAGATACCAATTCAGATACTGCGGATTGAAAGATGTGTAAGGTGCAAAGTCTGTGCCTCAAATTATGCAAGCACCCGGCGCTGGAGGAGAATTGTAGATGTATCAGAAAATGTAACCCTTGTGTTACTCCACATCGACTCTGTCAATGATTCCGAACGTCGCCAGAATGAACCAACAGGCAGTGAGAATATGATACACCGAGAAGACGTGTAAAATAAAATTAGTTGAAGAATAGTGAAACTGTGAAGGAAAATTAGAAAATGGACGACGAGGTACGAGCTCTTGGGGTGATATTGGATTTCGGATGCTACATATCAGCTGGCTGTCTTCCTGTGGATGTTCCTAATTTACTGACGACCCGGAGTATCAGAAAGCCGGTTGACGATATATGAGTTGTTGGTGGATGCTACATTTAGGCCGTCTGTCTGCCTGTCGATATTCCTATATTTACCGACGACCCGGGGCATCAGAAAGCCGGTCGCGGCCGTTCACCTAGATATAACGTCACCGGGACGACACATCGAACAAGATTTTGCTAACCCAACAGGAGGAGGAGCATGCTTGGGGATACGACGAAGTAGGAGGCGTCACAATGAAAATTTAAATCATTTTCTAAATTGAGGTCCGGTTCGCGTTCGGTTCCGGTTCGGGCGCGGTTTAGAATCGAGAACATGGGTAAGACTACGGAATCGCTTACATTTAGTCACTTCAACAAATGGTATAAATATCACCCGCTCCTTCCCCCGTCCTTCATCTCCAACAAAGACCCAAATAACTACAAGATGTTTCAATCCTCTCTCATCTTCATTTTCGCTTTGGCCACAATGGTTACCGCCAAGTGCGTAACGACCGTTCCTTCCATCAACATGTCTAAATTATATCCTGCAGATGTCAGGGTACAAACTCCTGCTGTGACGTTGTCTTCTCCACTGCGGATGTAAGTCTTTTGCTTATCATCCTAAGTTGTCAATCTCACGGGCCTTTCAATCTAGTCTCAGAAACTGTAACTTCACTCCGTTTACTCCTTTCTCCCAGTCCACATACTGATGAATTACGCTTTACCCAGTGGCCTCAATTGCTCTCCCGGCGGTATTGATTGTGGATTTAGCGGTCAAGTGGCTGCGTGCTGCGATTCTATCAACCGGCTCACAAAGGTACGGTTTACTATTCTCATTATCCTAGAGCTCTGCCACAACAAGTATGCGATTCAGATTGGGCATGGATGCACTCAAATCTGAAGTGGAATACAAATAATTCGTTCCTTGGCTCAATGCATATGAAGATTTCGTTTGTTACCAAAGAATATATGTCTTGTGGTTCGCGCGAAGATTATTTGTTTGCTGGGATGGTAATTTGACGTTACGGCGTTATACCTGCACGGAATATTCCATGCTCACTTCTTGGTTAAGTCCTGACGGGACGATTTCTCCCTCTTTATAAAATTAGGGTGTCTGAAGCCTACATCCCCATTAGTGATGAGTGACGTTTGCTGTTAATTGACGCCCTGATCACGGGGTATTCATCCTTAACATTTCCCACACAGGGTCGGAAAAGCGAACTAAGACCCTCCGAGACCCTCCCTCACTCTTAGTCGAGCATAGCCACCGTCCAAATCGGGTAATGTGCCCCTAAACCGCCGAACCTGGGCCAGTTTGATCTTCCTATGCATACTTCAGGCTTCTTTTGGCGTAGATATGACATTATTTGAGATTAAATCACGTCCTCCGCTTTTTCCGTACCCTCCCGCCCGCATTTTCAAGGCAATCGCCATCGCGAAACCACGTCACATCCAGTCCAACACAGCAAAGGTGAGCCTGGTAAAATGTTAGGCCGCATACCAAATGAGAGGAGGCAAAACGACAAACCCGATTTTTACAGGTGGGTTCGGAGCATGTCACCAGTGGTTCATCTTCGGTGATTGTGCAGCTTGGAGCCGAGCATCCCTCTTCACATTCATCGCAGGACACAATGATCTGTCGCCTCGCTGGAACCCGCCTAGACCTTTGAGGAGAGGATGCAACTTCGGTAGCCAGTTCATTCTGGGCCAAATCCGGCTGAGTAATGGTCTCGCTGCTGCCGGGGTTGTTTGAGGTTGAATCGATGGTAGCAACGGGTAGAACGGTCTCATTGAGAAGTGGGTCCGAAATTGCTAAAGAGGAGACAAGATCAGAGGACGATGCTGTAGGCTCGTTGCACAGAATGTGGAGCTGCGGTGTTCCGAGAAGTGCGCTGGCTAAGGGCAAATCCTCGTCAGGAGAAAGCACACGCAGAGTAGATTCTGCTCCCACATCCCGGGTGGGATCGGGGCTCGGAGAACGCGAAGAGCTGCTACTCTCATTAGCATCATCCTCGTGTTCGCTATCGGCTCGCAAGGCCTTGGAAAAATCCCTGACATGCGGTAAGCCGATGAAATCTAATATCGACGAAGGAATATCACCCAAGTGCCGCTTCAGTGCTATGTTCAGGCGAGATGCGGAAATTAATCTGTTTCTTGCTGGATTTCCGCTTCTTCTTCTTTGATATCCGCTTCAGCTCTATTTCCTCTCCATCGACCAGGTCATAAAACGGTTTATAGTGGCAATTTCCGCACTTGGGTGAACGGTTTCGATGTATGGCTTGAGATTATACTTCCAGGCGATATCTAGGGAAGGTGAACCGGGGGAGACTAGGGGCCGATTAGTACAGGGACTAATGGTCTTGGTTTATTCTGTGGAAATTTCTCCTGCCATGATGAATGTTTTTCTGAGCGGCGGAAACTTTTGATGGGACCGAGTAATAGAATTTTCTTTTGTCGTCCCATCACTTTCCCACCAACCTCACTCAGTCCCTTCACCAAGCCCTTGTTGCCGATTAGCCTGGAATTTCCTCCGTCTTTGTTCAGATACAATTTCTGACACGGCAACAACTTGCCAACCCACAAGAAACCTGTTATCTGAGCGTTCTGGACACCAATGAAGTGCACATTGCCATTGCCGTGTACTTGAGGTGGCAGTGGGCTCGGCGAGAGTGTCCACCGGTGTCTAGGACTTAAGCTGCCCTTCCCGGCTCTTTGCAACGGCCACGCCACCCCTACCGTAGTAGGGGCCCTACACCTACCCCCACTCGACTTTGTATACACATCACATCGACCCCCACACGTCCACATGCTCATTGCTACACCCCATCTACCTATACATCCCCTCCTATCGATACAGGAGCTACAGACCTCGGTCGCGGGGGAGTTTGACGCGCCACGGGGCAACTATGGCGTAGCATGCCATCAAGCGTGCGATATTCCCCACAGGTTTTACCCCGTGGCCTCCCTTAAATGGGCGGAGGCCCGCACGTCATAGGTAGAAGTAGCTCACTAGTTGCATAGGCCATATATGGCCCGAGAACTAGTATAAATAAATTGATTTCACACAAGGTATTTGCCTTAGAGAATGCGATGCGGGACTGAACCTCCTCACAGCGATAGTCTCATTTATAAACCTCGCCGGGCATTTCAATGAGCGGTCCAGACTCAACGAATTTCCACTTCTGCTCCTCTTTTCCGCGTGCCGGGCGGAGATGCACCTATTAGAAAGCTTAAATGCGGGACCAGAGAAAGATCAAGCTGGTAACATGCCTCGGTGCGCCCGATTAGAGGGGTTTTGAGGGTCCAAACCAAGTCCTCGTGGACGGCCTTGACCTTAAGGCAACAATCAAAGGGTGTTGAAAACGGGGGAGTAGATCACGTACCACGAAGGTATTATCTCCAGCTGGCTTGATGGCGAATGGCACTGCCTCGTTGTGGCCAGTAATGATGGTTCCCTAGGAATGCATTCAGGAGGGTTCCTCTGTGCTCGATGGAATGTGTACGTCGTCACCAACATAAACAGGGCTCTCGAGTCCGACATTCGAGATAATTTAGGCGCCGTCGGGGGCCGTCGCGACCCTCTACCATAAACAACCAGTAGTCATGATTGGTTGTATGACGGGAAAAAGGGGTCATCGTGCTCGTAGCTGCGCAGCTGAGTCCCCATGAAATTTCGGATGTGATAGAATCCAGGCTCAAGACTATGGGCTACGCCACTGTCACCGGCCTAACTATTCGTTAGACTCCACTGAAAGCTCGAAATTGACTGTAGCGACGTGCGGACAGGACATTGATGCTGCACGACATGGCCATGGCAACTTGGAAACCGGTGGCGGGCGCCGCACCGACAAAACTCAAGGCGGCAAGGCCAAAGGTGAAAATCTTGGAGAACATTTCGAAATTGGAAAAGTTTGGTTTGCTGAGTGCGGAAGAGCTGAGAGTATGCTTTATCTGAGGAAGAGGACGAGGAACGAATAGCTACAGCTCATGCGATCGATAGGCTGCAGCCCGGCACATTCCCACCTTACCTACACCGGATCGAGACCCGGTGTACAGTGAATCAATTTGAATGTGATAGCACTCATCGATGAGTCGACGACCTGAATGGAGCCAATCCCAATGCAGCAGCGGGAGTGATCCACTGTGCAAAGAGCCGCAGACGCATCCGGGCTGCAAATTTGCCTGCTCAGCACACTCCTGGAGGGTCGTAATCTTGTACTTGCCCAGCGTGTTCAAATTGCGAATTAACTTGATTTCTAGAGAAGCCTCAATGTACCGATAAAGTTTCCTGCCTGGAGCTAGCACAGTGGCATGTGAGGCCAGCGATCAAACTCTTCCCGATTTCCGCAAAGCGGACGCGACCCCAGGCCGCACGGGGAATATTGACATGGAGTGTGATCGAAGCCGAGATCGGAAACAGTGGTAGAGTTCACGCTCTCGGAAGCCTTTCGGCAAGATGCCAAGTCGTCTGTGATATGCCACTAAAGCTAAGTTTGAACCCGGAAATTGATTTGATGTTTAGCACAATGTTGAAGTTTAATTCATTAAGAATGTCAAGAGAACATACTCGTCTTCTGATCGCAAGATGAAAAGACCGGAAGATCACAGGCGACTTGAAGTCTTGCCGATCCTTCCAACTGACCCGTTCTCGTGGAGTAGATGCCAGCCCCAATCTCGTATTCCAGGCTATCATCGCGGAGGCTACATATCAGCTGACCGTCTTCCTGTGGATGTTCCTAATTTACTGACGACCGGGAGTATCAGAAAGCCGGTTGACGATGTATGAGCTGTTGGGGTGATATTGGATTCTGGATGCCACATTTAGGCCGCCTAATCGACAACAGGGGCTTGGTGAAGGGACTGAGTGGAGGAAAGTGATGGGATGACCAAAAAAAAATCTATTAAAATAAGGCTATATCCAGCAGTGATATATTACTATGGAGAAAATTTCCTAAATACCAATTCGGATACTGCGGATTGAAAGATGTGTAAGGTGCAAAGTCCGTGCCTTAAATTATGCAAGCATCCGGCGAAGCTGGAGGAGAATTGTAGATGTATCAGAAAATGTAACCCTTGTGTTACTCCACATCGACTCTGTCAATGATTCCGAACGTCGCCAGAGTGAACCAACAGGCAGTGAGAATATGATACACCGAGAAGACGTGGAAAATAAAATTAGTTCAAGAATGGTGAAACTGTGAAGGAAAATAAAAAAATGGACAACGAGGTACGAACTCTTGGGGTGATATTGGATTTCGGATGCTACATATCATCTGGCTGTCTTCCGGTGGATGTTCCTAATTTACTGACGACCCGGAGTATCAGAAAGCTGGTTGACCAAGTATGAGCTGTTGGGGTGATATTGGATTATGAATGCTACACTTAGGCCGGCTGTCTGCCGGTCGATATTCTTAGATTTACCGACGACCTGGGGCATCAGAGAGCCGGTCGCGGCCGTTCACCGAGATATAATGTCACCGGGACGACACATAGAACAAGATCTTGATAAACCAACAGGAGGAGGAGCATGCTTCGGGATACAACGATGTAGGAGGCGTCACAGCGAAAATTTAAATGCTTTGCCGGGCTTGCGTTCGGCTTATAAGTCTACATCTAATATACAAAAGAGAGTGGTCACGTGTGTGGTCTTTCAAGACAGATGCTCGGACAAACATTGGACACTGCCACTGATCTGATCTCTGCTTATGTCTCTTGGTTTCTCTTCAAGTTCCAGTGGACCTTTCCATGGCTCATCTTCTGGGAAGGCTGATGTTGAACTATCTGACCAAAAGACTGTGCTCAGTTACGTCCCAGGGCGTTTTTGATTAGTGTCGTGCTCGACAAGTGCTCGATCCCGGCAGAATCCAGATAGTAGTAGGTGAGGAGTCGAGTCTGCGGTCCTCCCGAAAATTCTTGGCATAGAGTTCATGTGAAACACACAGGAGCTATATGAGCTGTGAAGAAATCAGTGACCTGGCATGATGCAATACAGGCACTGAACGGCATCTCCTATGAGTGCACACTGGCCAGTTAATGTGGTTTCGTTGGTCTACATTTTTTTATTCTCTATGCAACTGAACGGGTTTTTTTGTCAATTCAAGTGAGCGACCTCCCATATGAGTCCAGACTGTGGTGGTTCTGTTGGTCTACATTTCTTTATCTTTCATGCAACTGAATGGTTTTGTTTTTTATTCGAGTGAACGGCATCCCCTACGAGTGTGGGCTGGCCTGTGGTTTTGTTAATTTCTGTTTACATTCAACTGAATGGCCAGCACACTGGCTGGTCATTGTGGTTTCGTTAGTTTCGAGTTTCCGTTCTCTGAACGGTATCACCTACGAGTGCTGGCTGGCCGGTTAATGTGGTTTTGTAGTCTGCAATTTCTGTTCATTCAATTGAACAGCATTTCCTATGATTGTGGGCTGGTTGTGGTTTTAAAAGGCGAAGTCAAAGCGCTGAGGTCGAAGTTGATTCGCCGTTAATTCTGGACCGATTCACGGTACGACCCTCGGGTTTAAATCGGCGCAGAATTCAATGAGGTTTGACTGACCTCATTTTGAATCGATTCAGCGGTTGATTCTGGTACCGATTTGGAAGGGCAATTCTTGCATCATAACGAGTGTCATGAGAATCGAGAGTGAATCAAAGCGAGAATCGGTGATTCTAATGTTGTTCCTCCTCTAGAAGAGGAACACGGATTCGGACCCATTCTTGACCGATTCTCGCCCCAGAATCGATGCCAGAATCGGCCTCTGAATCGAACCTAGAATTGGCCTGGTCTGAGCGCTTTGACTTGTCCTATTGGGCCAAGTCACAACTTTCACTTTCTTCTCAGTTGAATGAAAAGAAGAGGACACGAGAAATCCTTCATTTCTGGATGGTTAACATTGTTTGGGCCCTTGGGAATCCGGAACACAAGGACATGAGGAACCAACCGGAGGGTGGTGATGAGTGTCCGCCCCGAATCTCGAGATCGAATGGGCCTGGTCCGTCGACGTTCTCAATTCCGTTCGTAGCGAAGCACGAGTCCTTGCTAGTCAACAATAATTTCAAGTCTATGCCACAGAATTTGGTATTAGATCTATTTGAGTGGACTCAAGCACTAAGTTTGAATGGTAATTTATGCTTCTGAAGGTCATTCTTGGATGGACGTTGTCGCACCCAAGATGCCATCACACGGTCGGGCTTGCGTGGCTGCCAAGTCCAGATTTCATTGCCTACACCCAGGGAGCCTCCAAATCATGTATGAGCCTGAATACTCAAAGGCCTGCATGCTCAAAGACGCCTCAGAAAGAGTTCGGAAGCTGTCCGGGCAATATAATTCTGTGTTCAGTATGTTTTCTTCGTCTGAAATGGCTTGGAGACGGCACGTCAAGATCTGCATGATATCACTGGAAAATTTGGATCAGAGTGGATTTTAAAAGCCACAGGTCTTGTTTCCTATTTTCACAAGTTGTTTGGGTACCGGAAATATAAACCATGTTCAACCGGTCATCATGATGCTCAAACACAGACACAGGTGCCGCAACGAACTCCCATTTCCTTCGGTTCATAATCAAATTTCACAGTAGTGAGTGTTCGGTATGCCCATAAGTGGTGTGTTTTTCAGACAGAATCGGTTACCCCAAGGCACGCAGAAAATTGGCCAATAATAACCGTAAACATTCGTCTCGCCGTGAACTGGCATTCACAGGGGATATAGCATTACCAGAAGAATGTATTGACAGAGACAAGCCCGTATCTCTGACGTGAAATGACAATATTGGTCTGGGTTGTGCCCGACGGCGACGGTGTATTATCCTATCAGGGAACAAAACAACGGGAAAAAACACAAGCCCTCAAGGTAGACGAGTGGAGTCATTCAAATTAATTCTATAGTTCGTTGGGGGAGAGAAATATGCGCAAGCCCGTTTGTCAGCTAAGCGAGCAAACGGGCTTGCCAAGCCGATCGGCGGGCTTGGGCTTTGATCTACACCCAAATCCAAGCCGAAGCCCGAACAAGCCCATTGGCGCTGGCCCAAGCTCGTTTTGCAAGCCGAAAAGTGAACCCTCCATAGCCTAAAGATATAGCACGGAGTAAAGGTCAATTAATTTTTGACCATACGGGATCCAAAAGACTTGGATGATAAGTTCTGTCCATCAGCGCTGATCCCAACCCATTTCGCGCTAATCCCGACCCATTTCGCACTAATCCTGACCCATTTGATGCTAATCCCAGGCCATTCGCGCTAATCCTGACTCATTTGATGCTAATCCCAGGCCATTCGCGCTAATCCCAGGCCATTTCGCGCTAATCCCAACCCATTTCACGCTAATCCCAGGCCATATTCGCGCCTGGATTGCGGGCCTATGAGGCACGCAGAATGTTGTACGCTGGATGTGACGCTTAGGACCAAGACAGGCCGGAAGGGGACAGAGTGACACATGTCTATTACACGCCCATTATCTGCCATTGAACACAGCTAAAAAATGTATTCTTTTTTTCTTCAGAAAAACCGCGGGTATACGGGTCGGGTATGCGGGTTCGGCGCGGGTCGGAAATCGCGACCCGTACCCGTACCCGCTTAACCCGCGGGTACAAAGCCGCAGGTATACCCGAGACCCATGTCCATCCTTAAGTGAGCTTTTCCGCTTTCCTTTTTGTCGTTGTCTGGTCAGCTTCGCACGCAATCATCAATGGAGCGCGACATCGAGGCTCGTATAGAAAACGTCAATCTAACGTTTTTCAGTAGGAAATTTCCACAAGTTCATACGCTACGTTCCACAGGGTCTTTGTCTCTTCGGTTCGAGTGCAACGAGGGCAGCATATACTTGGAGAACATCAATTCGATTGAGATCTACGAACATGAAGGTGTCTAAGATTTGGAAGCACAACAGAAAAATCAATAAAGCAAAACCTTCTGTCGGGGCCTTTTACCATTGCATTTATTCCACAACTACAAAGCTTACAGCAGTGATGGGCGGGTTAGATGCGTGTCGCAATCATGTTTCGGACCCGCGCCTCGTGTTTGGGGTAACCCATATAATGATTAACAATGGTCACATTTCAAATCAAGAAATTGAAACATTAAAAGTAAAGACATCTGTTCCAAACTTCGTGGTACGCTTGATCGTTCGGTTCGGCGTATATTCAGCTGTCGAGCTTAACGAATTTCCACTTCTGCTCCTCTTTTCCGCGTGCCGGGCGGAGATGCACCTATTCGAAAGCTTAAATGCGGGACCAGAGAAAGATCAAGCTGGTAACATGCCTCGGAGCGCCTGCTTAAAGGGGTTTTGAGGGTCCAAACCAAGTCCTCGTAGACGGCCTTGACCTTAAGGCAACAATCAAAGGGTGTTGAAAACGGGGGAGTAGGTCACGTACCACGAAGGTATTATCTCCAGCGGGCTGGATGGCGAATGGCACCGCCTCGTGGTGGCCAGCAATGATAGTTCCCTAGGAATGTATTCAGGAGGGTTCCTCTGTGCTTGATGGCATGCGTACGTCGTCACCAACATAAACAGGGCTCTCGAGTCCGACATTCGAGATTATGTAGGCGCCGTCGGGGGCCGTCGCGACCTTCCACTATAAACAACCAGTAGTCACGATTCGTTGTACCATGGAAAAAAGGCCATGTCTACCTCACCGAAAGGGCCCGGGTCTTCTTTGGTGAGAGAGACAAAGACCGGGTCATCGTGTTCGTAGCTGCGCAGCTGAGTCCCCATGAAATCTCGGATGTGATAGAATCCAGGCTCAAGACCATGGGCTACGGCACTGTCACTGACCTAAATATTCGTTGGACTCGGCCCAAAGCTCGAAATTGAATGTAGCGACGTACGGACAGGACATTGATGCTGCATGACATGGCCATGGGAGCTTGAAAACCGGTGGCGGGCGCCGCACCGACAAAACTCAAGGCGGCAAGGCCAAAGGTGAAAATCTTGGAGAACATTTCGAAATTGGAAAAGTTTGGTTCGCTGAGTGCGGAAGAGCTGAGTATGCTTTATCTGAAGAAGAGCACGAGGAACGAATGGCTACAGCTCATGCGATTTATAGGCTGCATCCCGGCACATTCCCACCTTACCTGCACCAGATCGAGACCCGGTGTACAGTGAATCAATTTGAATGTGATAGCACTCATCGATGAGTCGACGACCTGAATGGAGCCAATCCCAATGCAGCGGCAGGACTGATCCACTGTGTAAAGAACCGCAGATGCATCTGGTCTGCAAATCCGCCTGCTCAGCGCCACGTCGGTGGCTCTGGTACCAGACTAGCCCACTCCTGGAGGGTCATGATCTTGTACTTGCCCAGCATGTTCAAATTGCGGATTAACTTGATTTCTAGGGAAGCCTCAATGTACCGATCAGGTTTCCTGCCTGGAGCTAGCACAGTGGCATGTGAGGCCAGCGGTCAAACTCCGCCCGATTTCCGCAAGGTGGACGCGACCCCAGGCCGCACGGGGAATATTGACATGGAGTGTGATCGAAGCCGAGATCGGAAACGGTGGTAGAGTTCACGCTCTCGGAAGCCTTCAGCAAGATGCCAAGTCGTCTGTGATATGCCACTAAAGCTAAGTTTGAACCCGGAAATTGATTTGATGTTTAGCACAAAGTTTAAGTTTAGTTCATTAAGAATGTCAAGAGAACATAATCGTCTTCTGATCGCAAGATGAAAAGACCAGAAGATCACAGGTGACTTGACATTTTGCCGATCCTTCTGACTGACCCGTTCTCATGGAGTAGATGCCAGACCCGATCTCGTATTCCAGTCTATCTTCGCAGATGCTACATATCAGCTGGCTGTATTCCGGTGGATGTTCCTAATTTACTGACGACCCGGAGTATCAGAAAGCCGGTTGACGACATATGAGCTGTTGGGGTGATATTGGATTCTGAATGCTACACTTAGGCCAGCTGTCTGCCTGTCAATATTCCTATATTGACCGACGACCCGGGGCATCAGAAAGCCGGTCGCGGCCGTTCACCGAGATATAACGTCACCGGGACGACACATCGAACAAGATCCTGATAAACCAACAGGAGGAGGAGCACGCTTGGGTATACGACGATGTAGGAGGCGTCACAGCGAAAATTTAAATCATTTTCTAAGTTGAGGTCCGAGAACATGGGCAAGACTACGAAACCGCTTACATTTAGTCACTTCAACAAATGGTATAAATACCACCCGCTCTTTCCCCCGTCCTCCATCTCCAACTAAGACCCAGATAACTTCACTGCAATCTTTAGAATTACAAGATGCTTCAATCCTCTCTCATCTTAATCTTCGCTTTGGTCACAATGGTTACCGCCAAGTGCGTAACGACCGTTCCTTCCATCTTTTTCAACATTGTCTAAATTACATCCTGTAGATGTCAGGGTCGCACAAAAGCCTGCTGCGACGTTGTCTTCGCCACTGCGGATGTAAGTCTTTTGCTTATCATCCTAAGTTGTCAATCTCACGGGGTTTTCAATCCAGTCTCAGAAACTGTAACTTCACTCCGTTTACTCCTTTCTCCCAGTCCACATACTGATGAATCACTCCTTACCCAGCGGCCTCAATTGCTCTCCCGGCGGTGTTGATTGTGGAATTAGCGGTCAAGTGACTGCGTGCTGTGAGTCTATCCAGCGGCTCACAAAGGTACGGTTTACTAGCCATATTATCCTAGAGCTCTGCCACAACAAGTATGCGATTCAGGTTGGGCATGGATGCACTCAAATCTGAAGTGGAATACAAATAATTCGTTCCTTGGCTCAATGCATAGGAAGATTTCGTTTGTTACCAAAGAATATATGACTTGTGGTTTGCGCGAAGATTATTTGTTTGCTGGGATGATAATTTGACGTTACGGTGTTATACCTGCACGGAATATTGCATGCTCACTTCTTGGTTAAGTTAAGACGGGACGATTTAATTGATTTGATTATTAGCTTTGCTCCCCCATGTCCTATTCGTATCCGCGTTCGTCATCCTCTCCTCATGGGTGAATTTAAATTAGGGATCCAGTGAATCTCTGGGAAGCGTCGGAGAATCGAATGAAAACCTTGTAGGTATATGTTGAACGTGCAGCCTGAGGTCGAGACGGAGTATTACGACCCATTTTGTTCTCCAAAATCGGATACGCTGACACGGGGACTCAGCGAACGGAATCGGAACATGTGCAGACCAGGAGATGGCGGCGCAACGTCATCTGGAAGCGTGCCGAGGAGAATTGATATCGAGACAGCAGTGTGGTTTGGGAGATGACTTTTTCACGCGGTTGTGAAAGATCAAGGCATTGAGAGGGCAAGTAAATTCGGCATCAATATCAATATTGGCGTATAGGCGCTTGGTTTAAGCCCCCGTGGATTGGCCAGCTGCAATTAACCAGTGGATGTAAAATTATTCCATTAGGAGGAACCTGGAAGTAATACAAAGTACTTTGAAGAAGAATGAGGCGCCATTCGCACAGTCAGCGTGTTGTTTGTTGTGGAGAGCATTTCGCCCATGAGTGCAACATGGCGACTGCCGGCGCCAACACTATCCTTGGCATGGTGTACGCACATAGATGATATTGAGCCGAGTTACCACCTTGCGAGTTTCCCCGAACAAAAGAGATCAGAGAGAAATGCCGCACTCAAAAAATCAACGCATCATTAACAAACAGGAACCTAACCCGCCAGCGTCCTCAATCAAATGGCAGAACAACAAAGGCCAGTCGACTGGAAAATACGCAGCACCACGAAGGTCAACCTTATTCCTCAAGAGGGGTCTAGAGACCGTGATTATCACGGTCTCTAGACTGGGCGAGGAGATCGGGAAGGATAGCAAAGACCCTTGCGGACGCAGCTGGTGTACTCGACGACACACAAGCAGTGCGGCACATAGAGCAACGAGAAAAGCAAACTAAAAAAAGTGGCCAGAAATCGTGAGCGCCATGGCACGTCAGCGAGGCGAGCAGAACAGGACTTTGAGCTCAGCACGGCCCCCGTGCCCTGAAGGAAGGTCGAAAGAAGAGGCGCGCAGCAGAACCCCTGCCGCTGGATGCCGCTGTGGCAGTCATGTCCGTACGGGCCCGTTCAGGCGCCCAATGCATCCGCACGGCCGGGCACCAGTCGCAGCATCAACAACTGCAGCACACCAGCGTCCCACTGTTCCTCATCCTCTCCTCGTTTCCGATGCGGCAGACACAGAGCACCGCTGTGGAAGGGGAGGATGGACCGCTCGTCGACTTCCCCCTTCCCCCTATCTCTTTGCTTAGCGTACGTTACAACGAGCTACACCCGTACCCTACGCCTGCCCGGCATTTTCCCCTATCGAGTCCATATTTCTCTTTTGCGCTTATACAACATTCTTCATGCAACATTCTTGGGACCTATTCTGCTTCACCCTTGCACCCCATATTCCGGACTTCCGACCCACCTTTCTGTCTACCAGCCTCGAACTCTGTTCTGCGACACTGCCTGCTCGGGTACGTTCACCTCCATCCTCTTCCTATACCCACATGCCTGCCTACACCATATATCTCGGTGAACGGCCGCGACCGGCTTTCTGATGCCCCGGGTCGTCGGTCAATATAGAAATATTGACAGGCAGACAGCTGGCCTAAGTGTAGCATTCAGAATCCAATATCACCCCAACAGCTCATATGTCGTCAACCGGCTTTCTGATACTCCGGGTCGTCAGTAAATTAGGAACATCCACCGGAATACAGCCAGCTGATATGTAGCATCTGCGAAGATAGACTGGAATACGAGATTGGGTCTGGCATCTACTCCATGAGAACGGGTCAGTCGGAAGGATTGGCAAGATGTCAAGTCACCTGTGATCTTCTGGTCTTTTCATCTTGCGATCAGAAGACGATAATTTTTCTTGGTGTTTCTGAAGAGCAACTCCCACAATTGTCATATCGACATGTTGTCCAAATGTTGTCTGAAAATCCTGGACTAGCTAATTCCACACGAAAAGATTTATTTGCTGAGTTTTTCTGGTGGCAAGCTGACTTGCGAAAAGTTATTATCTGTCAGATCCCATCTATTCGCTGTTTGCGAATTTTGATCAACTGAACATATCCACTCCTCCCTTCCTTGATTTCTCTACTTTCTGCTCATCTTCTGAAGAAAACTGTTGTTGTACCTTGTGAGGCACTACACCAGGTCCACATTTTGGGTCTCTCAATTTAATTTAATTTAATTTTTTTGCACCCCCCACACTCAAGATGCTGCACAAAAACACGCTATTTTTCACGCCGCTAACGATTTTCCAGCCGAGGACTCGCCCGAACTATCAAGCCTTTTCAGCCATCTTTGAACATCCACTCCCCCCCTGTATGTGTGATTTTTTTCAGAGTTTTAGAATAATATTTCATTGATAATGGCTTGCATCAAGCTGGCGAGCAGGGAGGCGACGCACGGAAAAGTGTTCAAATCAAACCACGCTGCTAACCACGTGATGGGAACACCGCCATCAACCGTTCTTTAAGACAAGAGTGGCTGCACTGGGATCCGCTCACAATCCATCGACTTCCAAGGCGCCAACCCCGTCCCCGCTCGCGACAGCTCACTGCACAGGCTCTAGTCCTCTGTCAGCACAGGGCCTCGCTGCAGGGTTGCTGCGACGTGGGCGGCTGGGTGATACAAGAAGATAGGTAAAACACAGTAGATTGAGCTCTGGAGAATAGACTATAATAGTGTAAAGAACCTAACTACCTATCCTAGGATTATATATACTGCAAGGTGTAGTAACGACTACCAATCATCAAGGGGTCAAATGGAAATGTGGTCGCATCATTGAAATATGATCACAGTTGAAATGCGATCGGGTTGAAATATGATCGTGGTTGTAACTGATCAAGTTGAAATAACCCAATCAGAGGCAGAACCTGAACCTACAATCAAGGGGTCGAGCGGGACGTCGAAGAAAGCAAGAGAAAAGGAGGGGAGGGAAGAGAGTGGTAGGGGCACCTCAGAGTATAACCCAGTGTATGTTGTGTAGTCCGGCGGGTCATTGGTATGAGTTTGGGGAATGTGGAAACGGGCAAGTCATGATATTACCCCCCCCCCCCCCCCCCCCCCTAGGGATGCCTTGTCTCGAGACATCACAGCTTCTTCTTCTTTCGCCTAGGGGGCAGGTTCTCCATTTTCCAGCCCCCTTCCCTGTTTGGGACCTCTCGAGGGGCCCATGCGTTCTTCTTGTAATACTCCGCTAGACACAGGGGGCAAAGTAAATGACACTTGCCATAACAGCATGCTAGTGGCATCTGACACACATTCGAGCGGCATGCTACAGGTGTGCGAGAGGCAAGCGAGAGGGCATCCAATGATCCACCACGCCTTTTGTGACATTTGATCGCCGATCTAGATCAGGACATTTCACACGGCCTAATTATATTGTGTCCGAAGTTCTTTGTTCTCGTACTTGATCGTGCCGACTCGAATTCAAGCAATACCTCATCATTTTCTACTCTTTCAACCTCATCTAGTACAACTATGAGTGGATCAGGAAGAAAGCGCAAGTCTAGCAATGCGGGTACACATACATCGAAGGCAAAGAAACAACGCAGCAAAACGGCGCACGGAAAACAGCCAGCTGCTTCGGGCTCATCTGGACAGGCTGGTGGTGCTGGTGGGGCAGTGGCAGTGGAGTGGGTGGGGCTGGAAGTGGTTGAGATCCTGCTGAGAACAGTGATGGTGGGCGACATCGGAGAAATCCCCATGGAATTGCTCCGGACAATGTTGAAGACAGCGCAAAGCCCACTCAGGCGAGTGTCCCATTATTTCGTTTTATTGGATTTGAGCTGAGCTGAGCTTAATTCAGTGTGCACTTCAACGCCACATTCGCATGGCCTGTGGTCTCTTGACTGCCGATGTGGTCCTGGGGCCGGCCGACAACTACATTGACCACTACAATAAACGATTTGACGATGTGGCAGATATGGAAGCGCATATGAGAACCCTTGTTGCTGAGGTCAAGAAACCAAACAGAGAGGCATTCAAACGTGTGGAACGGCTCATTAAAGATGTGAAGGGCCAGATTGCCAAAGATATTGCGATGATTCCAGCCGAGCATATTGCCTTCGTATTCGGCGCTATCACCTGTGTGGGACTCAAAACCTTTCACCCAGACGTCTTTGGCCCCACCCATTCCACATACAACCAGCTGCACCGACATCTCGCGATTTCCACCTTCCATTCTCTCGTCTCTTGGTATGGGTACACAGCACTTGCCGCTTCAACCGTAGTTGCCAGCGATTATCACCTCCTTGCAGATTTGTACGATAATTACGTTTTTGGTACGATCAAGACGAACAGTCGGAAGGAGTTTAACACACCGGGGAGTCTCGGAAAGGCTCAGCGGAAATCAAACGCAGAGAAGCGCCGTATGCGGGTGAGTGATACATTTTGAATAAATTATATTCTTTCCTAATTATGCAACTCGGACAGCTTTGCGAGAGACGTTACAAGGAGGCCAAGTCGATGCGCTACAGAAAACCAATTCTTCGAATGATGAAGGTGGAGGCCACGCATTCCGACGATGAGTGTCCGGCAGGCGGCGATGCAAGGAAGAATAGAGGACTTCTTGTTCACACAAAGGAGGGTCGCAATCCCATCGTCACCGCCTTTGTCTATGAGCAAGATCGGAAGATTGCAAAGAGACAGGAGCGCAGTCCGACCAAGAGGTATATCCCGATTTTCTATGATATTTCACCGTTACTCAGTGTTTTCAGGGAACCCGAGACTCGGACACTCGCCAACCCACCTACATCCTCTGCCCTTTCCCGAATTCTTCCTGTTGGTGTTCCCATCGACTTCTGGACTCCGAAATTCTACAATGACGAGCTCGACCTTCACGAGAAGGCGATGTACATCAACACAGGAGTTGCTTTTCCTCTTCCTGATTTTTGGACCTCGAATGAACACCACGATGCCTGGGCGCGGATGAAGGCAAAAGACTTCATGGAAAAGTATGGCAACGATGTTCTTGCTCAGTACAATATTCCGACCGCAGAAGAGCTTGCTGGACTTCCTTCTGAGAGTGCTGACAATGGCGAGGATGACTCTGATGACGAGGAAGAAACTGACCTGGAGGACACCGAGGAAGATGACAAAATGGAAGGTTGAGTGAATGATTGCGGGGGTTAGGCGGGATGACAGTTTCTTCGGTTTCCTAGTCTGAGTTTATGCACCATGTACTACTATGCAGCTTTTATTCTAGCCAATATGCCATGCCTGTCTTGTGTGGGCTGTCAATCCCACATATTTCTTACGGGTTTTTACAGAAAGTAAAAGTAATCTACAGGAGGTTTGTCAATCTTCAATGTGCATGGACCAACTATGTTGATTGAGCATGAATTGAGCAAAATACATGCCAGCATTGATGCACCGTTAATAATTGATCTCCCCCATAAGGTTGCATTCTCTTAAGATTTTTGCGGGGGACATATCACTAAGGATTTCTGGTACTGCAGGGTCACTTATAACTATATTAAACTCTCAGCTGCTCTGAAAATTTACACCACAGCATCTGTCGGACTTGTACAATGAAAGATCGGACAGCCAAGCCGTCCACGTGATCGTGTTTGATGTGCCATCACAGCGGTCACACGCGGTCCGGATTCAAATCAACAATGTTGTTCGGTATATACTCGGAATCAAGGACAACAATTCGAGAACCTGATTTAGTCTGTATCCACATGGCAGCCCACCTAAAAAGGTCAGAGTTGGACAGATGTCTGATATCTTCCTGACTATTTATCCAGCTGCCAGCCCACACTGGCCGTCTGATCTTTCTGCCTTCTCCCACTCAATGTCTCTCAAAGTCTCAGCAATCTGTGTTTGCACTAGCTGCAGGAGGTATACTGTTGTTATTGATGGAATAGCACAGCCAGGAAAGAAAGTGCATCTGCAAACCCGGAAAGAGCACATGTTTGGGGCTGGTCCTCGTAAGAGAAGAAAGAGGAGGGATAACCCTTCCTCAGGAGAGACAAGCAATGAAAAATCTGGTCAGTTCCTCTTTGATTGGAAACCATGATTGTTGACCAATGCTCCACAGAAAATTCCGGAGTGAGCGAGGATGAGCAGGATATACAGAATTCGGAAAAAAAACAGCGCTCATTGTTCAGCTGTGTTGCTTGCTTGCAATTTGGCTTCATGCAGGAGCTGGTGTCAGCCGTGATACAGTCAACATTATTTTGAAGGCCATGCAATTTATCATTGCAATCACTCTGGAGTTGGTACAGGCTTCTCTAGTGGCTCAAGGAATCTCTGCAAAAATTCCATCGGTTAAAATTCCTGCAGACATCCGTACAGCTCACAAACAATATAAGCTGGAGCCAGAAATTGTGCGGACTACTTGTTGTCCAAAATGCTACACAGTATACGAAGGAATGGTCCAAGACTTGCCCTCACGTTGCACCTTCAAACGATCCAAACGGGCTCATAAATGTAATACAGATCTGCGTCGAAAGAGGCACACTGGCACAGGATCCAAGGATGTCCCCCACACAATGTTCAATACACAGAAGTTTGAATCGTGGCTTGAATTCATTTTGTCTCAGCGTGTTATTGAAGACCACTTGGAAAATGCTTTCAACAGAACAGAACCACTCCTAGGTGAACCAACCAATGATTTGCGAGATAGCCGGGCTTGGCATAATCTCCAAGACCATCTGTGCAATAAATATAATCTGGTCTTTGGGATATATATTGATTGGTTCAATCCCTATGGTAATAAAATTGCTGGTATGTACCTTTCTCCAGCATATCACTAATGATTACTGATATTATCTTAGGAAAAGTTGTTTCCTGTGGAGCAGTGGTCTTGTGTTGTATGAACCTCCCCCCCCAGCTCTGCCATTTGCCTGAAAATGTGTTCATTGTGGGGTTACTCTCCGTCAAAGCCAGATGCAGTTCTCCTGAACCATCTGCTGGATCCAATTGTCAAATCTATACTGAGTTACGAGCCACCTGGTAAAAAGGTGGTGACTCATTATCATCCAGACGGTGTCAATGTTCAGACAAGAATTATTCCACTCATTGCAGACCTTCCAGCTGCAAGAGAGGCTGGTGGTTTTCTTTCTCATGCAGCAACCCAGTACTGCTGGTTCTGTTTGCTTACCAAGGATGAGAACCATCGCCTAGATCACCTTGTTTGGGACTATCGTGCTGGACAGCAAGTGCGGAAAGATGCAGAAGACTGGAAAAAGCTAAAGACACTCAAAGACCGGAATGCTCAGGCAACAGAAACTGGTGTTAGACCATGTTCATTACATGGGCTGTGGTACTGGGATCCAGTCCTATACGTCATCCTTGGATTTATGCATAATTGGCTCGAAGGTATACTTGCGCACCAGCTTTGTGTTCTCTGGGGTATGGGTCGGACACTTGAAAGAGTGAAGCAGTTGGTCGAGATCCAGGATGAGGAAAATTTTGATGAAAGAGATATGTCTGAGGCTGGATCTGAACTCAGTGGTTTAGCAGATATTGATGATCCTGCTGAGTTGGAAAGCCTGCGTCAGTCACTAGCTTCACATGGGTCTGGAACTCCAGTTCCCAGTTCTATAAACCTTGAAAATGAAGAGTGGGAGGATGTTGACATGGATGATGCTACTGAATATGATGATGTAGCTGTGTACGGGAACTTCAAGCTATCTGCAGATGTGTTGGGGAAAATTCGAACCTGTATCAAGGATGTCTCTCTTCCCACCTGAGTGGCTCGATTACCTGACAATCTTGGAGAGAAAAAACATGGCAAGCTGAAGGCTGAACAATTCTTTACACTCTTTGCAGCCATTCTCCCGCTTGTCATACCAGAGACACCGTTGGCGGATGATGAGTCAACCAGCAAAAAAATGCTCAAGGGTTTCTATGATCTCATTGCATGCGCAAACATTATCTCATCCTTTGAAACATCCGATTCAGAAGCAGAATATTTTACAGAGCATTACAAAGCATATCGCAAACATGTTCAACAAATCTATCCAGATATTAAGGAGCCCCCAAATTTTCACTATGCTATGCAATGAACCTCTTCTCAAGTACTGTGTCGGAAAAATCCCGAACAGAATATAACGGATTGTATTGTCTCATAAGCCATCATAAGCCGATAATCCTAGGCCTGGCTTACAACACGTAGGTCTAGTTGATATATGTGCTCATAAGCCACACCATGGCTTATAAGCACTGCTGTGCTGTTGAAAGGCAGCTGGTGGCATATGACGTTGAGATGCCTTGACGGCCCCTACAACCAACCCGCCGTGTGCGTCAAATAAATAATAATCCTCAGATTGGTAGGGATTTCTTTGGGCAGCGCGCGGTAAAAAAAGAATGGAAAACAGAAATCATATTGGTTTGCAATTGCGTTCACATGTATTAAATTCTACACTATATATATTTGCCGCTTCAACGACGACGACGTTGAACGCTTTCCGAGCGATCGCGGCCACGACTTGACCCCGGTGGTGCACGGTGACCCGATCCGCTCGGCAATGGCGACGAATCGCGGTCATGGCTGTTGCGAGCCGAAGTGGAGGGGCGGGGTGGGGGTGTGGGTGAACGGGTGTCAATGCGTTGTCGTGGCCGATGACTGTTGCGAGCAGGTGGCGCAGGTGGGGTCAACGACTCATCGCGGTCTGAGGGAGGATTGTTCGGGGGCGTGTCAGGACGAATCTGAACGAAAAGCAATCAGTAAGGAGCACTACAAAAAAAAAAAGAAGAAAGATACCGGTCGCACAGGAGAGACCTCCGCTGGTGCAGAGCCAAAAAAGTCGTTGTCGTCTTCTTCCTCTTCCAAACGTTGATCCCCGGCAGAGCCACCATCATTGGCGTGGGGTTTATCTGCGTCGGGAAACAGAATGCGATCCCAGTAGGCCACCAGATCCACAGCCCAAGCCTTCTTGCTTGCCAATGCCTCGACGAGGTGCTGCATATAGTAGCTGTAGCGTTCGCGGTAGTTTATTCCTGTCTCGTCGCCGATTTCGGTGAGTTGCGTATCGGCCGAATACAGCCAGATGGCCTAAGCATAGTGAGTGGAGACCGAAGATAATGAATAAATATAAATGCGACTTACAAGGCAGCAGGAATGGATTATCGCGCCAAGGGTCGTGAATTGAATCTTGTACATCCTCTCAACAGTCTTGGCAGCCGGCCGCTTGACCTTGCCACTGAAGAGACCTTCAGCGCCGTTGGGTCCACGAATTATAGAAGCATGTATCTTGCCATTCAATGAGCACAGAAAGGACGAGTTTGACCGACGTACCTTCAGGAGACATTGACCACGGAAGAGTTTGGTAACGTCCTTCTCGCCTTGCCACCCATCATACAAAATGGGAACGTCCAGCTTCGAATAGTAGGGTTCACGAGTTGTGGTCCCGGGCTGATAGCCGATGAGCTTGGCGAACGCATTGAAGCGGCTCGAGGATGTGGCGAAGGGCTTGACATCGTCCACGATTTTCGCGAGGGCAGCAACGCGAAGCCGGGTGCTAGTGCTGGAACGTTGGCCGCTCATGCCATCGGTAAACTAGAAGCGGAGTTATATTGAGGAAGGAGAAGAACACGCAGACCACGCACCGCGCCGGAGATCAAGTTTGTGGTACGGAGATGCTTCACGTCGTTGGGGAGGAATTGCAATACCCGGTGGAGCTGTCCTTGAATCTTGTTCTTGTCGGAGGTGAACTCGTCGTTCTCATCGAAGTCCTCGTCCTCGTCAACAACAAAAATGTCCTCGTCGACCAAGAAGAGAGCCTCCTGGACCACAAAATGCCGACCCTTCTCGCGCGTCCGGTCCTCGATGGTCTGTGGGTTTTCGATGGAGTCATCAGCGAGTGCGGCGCGATGGCCACGTTTGCACGTCTTGCGTGGACGCTGAGTGGTAGCCGATTGGTGCTCGAGGTCAGTGAGGCGTCGTTTGAGAGCAGAGAAGTCGTCCCGGATGTTATTGGCGTGGGATTGAATGTCACGGCGCAGCTAGAAGATGAGTGAAAATGTGTTAGCTACCTGAATGGCGCTGAGCACATACCCTGCGCAAAACCTCAGGAGGCTTAGTTGGCGTCATTTGTTGGGTGAGCTCCAAAAGATCATCTGTTGCGCGTGTCGGTGAAGAGAGGGGGCTAGAGGGCGGAAGACGGCCAGGAGCCATGATGGAGGGTGGAAGAAGACAAGAGGTCGGATTAGTTTAATGGTTTAAATACCCGCGCCAATGCCACCGCTGGAATGGTGGCCTCATTGTTGTCCATAAGTGTCTTCAAGCGCACGTTGCCCGTTTGGGCGAGCGTCACATGTGACACACCGCCACACTCCCCCTATCTCCCAGCTCACGCTCTCAATTCGCGCGCCCATGGCTCCAAAATCTGGCTTTCGTCGCAAGAAAATTGCAGGCAAAGTCAAGGCCCCTTTAAAATCCGCTTTCCCCGGTAAAATATGCCACCGGTGCGGCAGGGAGGTTCCCGTCAATCAGAATCTTCTGCAGCACGACAGAATTTGCCGCGCCCACACCCAAAATCGGCAGGTGCTGGTTGATCATGTTCGTCAGGAGATGCTACGCCGAAATGGGTCCTTGGATCTCAACGTGAGTGAAGATCTGCATATGATTCCTGCCATGAACCATTTTATTCCAGAACTCTGACACTGCAATGGATAGGGCTGCCGCCCGTGCCCGTGGCCACGGTTCGACGGCACCCGTCGCACGGGTGCCGTGCCCGTTCCGTTGGCCATTTTTTGGAACTTTCCACGGCACGGGTACGGCACGGCCATTCACCACCACGGCCCGTTGAAACACGGCCGTGACGGCCGTTGAACGGGATGTTTTCAAATGCATTTGAAGGGTCTAATCTTAACCATTGAGGCTCTTTAGTGCTCTTAGGTGCTCATGAAATCCTTCTCCAACAGTAATTTACCATGTCTTTGTGGTATAACTTCAAGGTACAACCAAGTTGCGCTGATGCCGGCACATGCCGGATATAATAGCCGAGTTTCAACATGGTTTCCTCCACAATTTTTTCCTGTGTTTTACTCATTCCTCACATCGTATTCAGATTTCTGATTGAACAATTAACTTTGAACTTCACTTTGGGGCCATTGGGAAGACAAGGAGGTGCAGAGTCTCCAGTGAGTGAACAGACATTGTTTGTAGCTTCGCCCACCGGGCTCTAAAGACTGAATAGAGTTTATACACACCCCATAGCAGTCATATAATTATGCTCTGATGAAATACAGGCCTCTAGAAAAATATTCCAGGGCCGTGGACCCGTCACGGCCGTGCCGTTGACCGTGCCGTCCCGTCAAGATTTTTTTGAACCACTCAACGGGCCGTTTTGAGACGGCCCGTGCCGTCGAAACCCCGTCGTTTCCACGGCCGTGCCCGTGACGGGCACGGGTGGCAGCCCTAGCAATGGACATAGACGATATAATTCAACTTCCTTCCCATCAAATACAGGATCTAATGCATATGGACCTCGAGCACGGAGAGGATTCCCAAGATGCCGGTGATACTAATGCAATTCCTACTGTCGGTCTCCCACCGCACTTCATTCTCGTGAAACATTACCCGCATGCAAACAAGCCCGACGAAATAATTCCCCTTGACAGGGCTCAATAAATTACGCCTCTTTCCAAAGACGATTCACATCCTGCACCGTTGCCTGATGCTCGTCCATGGGCACCCTTCAAGACATATTCGGATTACAAGTTCACATCACGCTGTGTGCGAAGGCGCACTCCCAATGCTGAAATAGACGAAGATCTCCGCGACCAACATTCCCATGCGTTCTCAAGCGACTGCTTTATCACTTTCAGCAACCATCGAGACATGGAAAAATCATTGGCGGCAGCGCGATTGAGCAACATTCCCGTACGTGCACCATATTCCCTTGGCTTTGTCATCTCAAATTCGGGTGCTCCCAGTTCCGCCGCAAAACCTTGAGGATAGATTTTGAGGGTGCAGAGTTCGGTGGCGTTTATCAGGTCGAAATCGAATTCCGAGATCCATGGCAGATCATGAAGCAGTGGGTGACCGACGAAAGTCTCGCTTCTGTAAGCACTTGGTTCTCTCAAGAAAAGTACCTGTGCAAGGACGGGATCATCTATCTGTCTAATCGACTGTACGACGAGCCATGCAGTGGGCGAATCTGGGGACGGATTGATGTGTGTATTACATTGACATTGCTGCAATCGCTGTGACGCTAAATTGCACTTACAGGATTCTCTTCCCACCGAAGACTATCCTTCATGTTACTTAGGTCTTCACGTCTGGCTAGACAAAGGGCTGGTCTCCACGGAGGTCAAAATGCATCCCATTTTATTCCGTGGGTGCTGGATCCATTCGGCAACTCGTAACGGGTCTGGAAATGGTGGATCGGCCTTGGCGGGGTTTGTTAAAATGGTATGGCCCATTTAATTTCCCCGTCACTGCAAACTAATTAAACCTTGCTCAGCCCCATAGTCTGCGTCAAATCGACCCTAATACGCTGACTGGCTCGGCAAGGGCCCAATATGACCGACTGAAACGAATGATCTACCGCGGGGTGTGCCAGCTTGTTATGGCGTCGCTTGAGCGGCGGTCGCACAATGGGGAGGCTCTACGCTTTGGTGACGGTGTCACCCGCATTGCATATCCAGGAGTTCTCATTGAATCGATGGATTTCGAAGAGCTCGCCGCATGGCTTGCAATCCGAAACTCGACCTCGCTCCATCCCTGTCCGCAATGCCTGGTTCATAAAAACGACCTACCTCGGCTTACCAAAGTTTTCCGCGAGCGCACCACAGAGTCAATGTCCCGTGTCCTTGCTCGCGCGCCCACTGGAAAAACTGAGCGCAATGAACATCTTAAGCAATACGGCCTCCATGATTTTGAGGTGAGTATTACAACCACTGTTTCGCAGGCTTTCAATTAATGCGGTTCCCAAGCACTTCTTGTGGAAATTTAATAACTCTGATCCATATCAAGCGACAGGCTACGACTGCCTTCATTTCTTCGACGGTGGCATCTGGGGTCGGCACATGTGGCCCCTCATCAAGGGTTACCTCCAGCACAACGGTCTCACATCAAAATTCAATGCAAAGTCTGCACAATCCCTTTCGCAGCGCATATAATTTTACTTATGTTCCTCTGTCTCAGCATGGCTAGCTTCCCGCGTTGGCATGATCTCAAGCATATTTCATCGCCGACCACCATCGACTATTCCGATGGTCAAACTTTTCTCGATATTCTCAAGGCATGGTGGCGTTCATCTCATAAAATGTTAGCGAGCTAATTTTCTTCAAAGTATGCCTTGCCATGTATTGTGCAACTGCTACCAGCAAATTCATGGCTCGTTAAACTTATTCGCATCATGAATAAGGTTCGTGCTCTGCTGGGTGTTGAGGTTGCAACGGATACGCGTTTGGACCTTCTCCATAATTTCATCGCAGAATATGAGAAGATCTGCAAGGTGTGTAAATCTCTTTACAATTCACTCTGCTTCGAGATTTACAGACAGTTAGGGCGTCTCTGAAACCCACAACAAGTCGCTGAACTTTCTTAAGCAGCACTTCCTTTCACATGCGATTGGCTGCTTCAAGGACAAAGGAACAAGTCGGAATCAAAACACACGTGTCGGCGAAGGGTTCCAACAGGAAATAGCGGCACAGTACAAGAAAACAAACGGCAAAGACGCCGAGCACCAGGTATGTTGTATTGTCGATTCCTACCGTTCCGGTATTTCAAAGTCCGGATTTGACCTTACATTAGATGTCAATCATGGACGAAAACGAAGAAACAATGGCGCGGCTCGACATGAAGGTCAACGAATGGCAGAAGAGCCAGGAGGCCGATGAGGCCGACCCAGTTCTACCAGCTCATACCGCTACGGCCCACTGGCGACTTGGCTCTGCCGATGCTCGGATAAGCAGTATCCGCCTAGAAACATTATATCGCAGCAACCCATTATTCCGCGACTTTAACATGAGCTTCCGGGAGTATCTCGCGGACCACCATCCAAAGCACCCCGTTTACGATGACCAAAATATTCTGGTCAGTTTTAATAGTTGAAATGCGACGCGTTCGGATGCTAATCCAGTACTTTCGTTTGACAGATTGAACCATGCAAAGTTTTATACATTGAATTTCAATCCAAAGTGGATTGGAACAGTGGGCGCGATATATTGCGTTGCAATCCCAAGTTCCACTGACGACCACGGTACGACTCCGTCATTTACGAGGCTCACAATGACGATCTGGCGATGGGCCAACTTGAATTGGTTTTCCGCTGTTATCTACCCCACAAAGTTACTCTTGATTTGGCGCTGATACACCCTTACCGCAAGTCTTCCTGGGCTGCTAGGACACGCACTGACTGTCCCATTCGCGAATGGAGTCCCGGCTCCCTTTTTATCTCGATGGAGCATATTACACGTGGAACACTACTTGGCCCAATTTCCGGGGCACCAGTTGAGGTATTCTATGTGATGGATTGTGCTGACGAGGACATGTTCCTGCGTGTAAATGAAATCGAATAAATATTGCTTCCATTGTGTCTCAATTTGGTGTGAACACAAATTTTATCTATGGAACACCGTAAGATCTGGTTTTGGGTCTCAACCATGGTTGTAACCCACCGCAATCGCGTGCAAGCCCATATGGACATTACACGCCCTGGGACGGCTTCGAATGGCTTATAAGCCACCCCGCCAACGGCATATAATGCATTATAATCCCCTATCAGTTGCTGTAAGCTGGTAGGCCTGCTCAATCCGTTATAACCCAAACAGGGTTTTTCCGACATGGGGACCAATGGCAGGTATAAACGAGTTCTGGGGTGAAAGAATGAATGGTATGCTTCAGAGAATCAAGACCAATAGGCATCTCTGTGAGTGTGATCTCATTTTGTAGATACAACCCCCTGATTTATAACCACAGATGATATGGATTTCACAATGTTGCGGCAAATGGCTCGACCTTGCCGGCTCCTTGCACACCTCTATAACTCGGAATTCCAAGATCCAACTCTGAAAGCATTCACACAAATCCTAGATGTGAAAGATCCAACCAAGCCAGAGAAGATGGAGGAGCTCGATAGCTTTGCTGTGGCTCATTATATGTCAAAAGTGCCCAAAATGTCTACACAAGACTACAAGGCAATCCTGAGTTATCTCAATGCTGCTGGTGAAACAAGTCTCAGTTGGCTGAGCTATCCTGATATAGAATATCAGTCCCAGATCTTGGCGCCAAATGCCAAACGGCTTAAAGAGTACCATGAAAATGGGTGCACATATAGCTGCCATTCCTCACACCATTCAAATAGCCTGATCCAGTTCAAAAAACCAAACAACGATGAGCCACCGCTAACTGGTGTCATTCGAACCATCTTAGAAATTCCCCTCCATGGGTTCTTGCGAAAATTCATCCTCGTTGCACCTCATCGCCCAATCAACATTGATAGTACACCCTACCGGGATCTTCCCCGGTTGAAGACCACTCTTGTCGAAATTGAGCCCTACAGAAGATTGATAGTTATTGAACCTAAACATGTGATCACTCATTTTTTGGCATGGGTATGCCCTTCACACATCTACCCTGGGGTGAATATGGTGGTTTGGACGGGGCCCCCTTGTTCCGTACCACCACAACGGTCGGATTTCCCACGCCGCTGAGGGTGTGCGCGCCCGCTGGTCAATGATGACGACGCCTGCTGGTCGTCTGAGTCCGACGGAGCCGCATAGATGTTGTTCACCCCCGAGACGCTAGTAAAGCGTCGGGCGTCGCGCCGATTAATCTAGTAGTTGCCGTTCCACTGTGTTCCAACCACACCCGCTAACCTCGCGGGACGCGCTAGCCAGCCCGACGTACATGAGCTCAATGCCCAGCGCTCACCCAGTGCTACTCGGAGTACTCCCTCTCCTCGCCGCTAAATGTGCTCTTTGTTGGCCCGTTTTGGTAACAGAAAGCCTCGTGTGTTCCTGGCTATGATGTCATAGCATGGCTTCTTTCCACCGAGATCCGGACCAGAAGCCAGACTATGATCTCACTAAAATCCTGCATATCGCTAGCCAGCCCGACGTCGCGCTCGAGCCACTCCCCCTACTCATCCTACAACGAAAGCCGCTTTCTTTGTGCGCGTACCCCGGTGTTCTTCTCGGCCACCGAATGCCTCGTGAAAGCAACGGCTCTCACGCAACGTCAAACGTCAAGCAACATGTTCCCTTATCTCGCACATCCTTTTCTCATCCCTTCCACCTCTTCCCCCCGTCGTCGAGGCCGCCTGTGCACGGGGCCCCTTCGACGCCCTTTGCACAAAGACACCCTCCCCCAGTGCAGGCCACCGCACGAGATGGTCTTTGACTGTACACCACTCGCTGGAGTGAATAGGCCGGTACGGCCCTCGTTTCTAAACCTCTAAAGAGAGCGTCGCTGACACATTTTCCACCAAAACACTAGCCTCGCCCCCGCTTGGATAAGCCGCCGGCGGCACCAATGAAGATTCGTCATTCACCGTGAAGACCCAATAGAATCTATCTCTTTGTTCTAGTGTCATTAAATAGCGGCGCGTAGGTACGTCCTCTTCACCCCAACAACTTATTCAACAATCCAATCTACCTTTTACTACCAACCCAAGCCCTCTCCAATGCCTGTCACCCGTAGCAACCGCACTGTGTCCCCCAGCCCGTCCGACCAAAGCGACGCGTACTAGGAAACCTTCGACGATAGTCGCGTTACCCCCTCCCCCGCGCCTAGCGAAACCGCAGACCCACTTGGCTGGGAGAGCGACTCCACCCTGGCGCCCATGGACTCGGTCGACGCAACGCCGACCCCGCGGAACGTGCGCGTCTCCTCTCCCGCCTCGGTGGTAGAGATCTCGCAGGACGACTTCCCTCCCCTCGGAGCTCCTCCTCCCGCCGCCGCGGCCAAACCTCGCACCAAGAACGCCAAAGACAAAGGCAAGAAGAAGGCTGCGACGAAAGCAGGTACACCATGTCGCTCTAACGCCTCCCCCCTCTCTGACGCGCCCGTAGCCACTCACGACGCCCACGACGAGGAAGACCCCTTCCTCGCTGCGGATATCGAGCGCACCAAAGCCGCATCGCTCGGCCTCACCATGTCGCTGGACAACGCGACCGACGGGGCGTCTTCATCCTGCCGCCCTGCCGCTGCTCCCGGCTCCCCGTCCAAGCGCCTGCGCACCAATACCACCGGCGACGCAGTGCCCACCCCCTACGCCGCCATTGCCGCCAACCCTGTGCAAGGGACAACTGCGCCCTTGGATGATGCCTCTGCCACACCTGTCGTCGTCACTGCGCATGCTGGCCATATCACCGTGGCCACGACCCCCGACGCCGCACCGACCGCCACCGTCACCATGCCCCCTGCCCCGGTCGCCGCACCCGCTGCCCCTGCTGTTGCGCCTGTCACCGCACCCACGGCCCCCGCCGTTGCACCTGTCACCGCACCTGCCCAGCCCGTTGCTGCTATCGCAGGTGACCTGCCCCCTATGTGGCTGACGGCTGACGGGCTTCCCCCCCGTGGTTCGTACACCCCGACCCCTCCCGGCGGCTTCCCCAACATCGTCTACTCTGTGGAGCAGCTGCTCCACGGCATCCCCGAGGACCTCATGCAGATGTACGACGAGGTCTCGCACCCTAAATTTTTTATCGTGGTAAGCGGTGGCAATGGTGCTGTTATGCGCACCCAAGGCCTCATCCGCGAGTCCATCGGGGGCTTCCTCAACATCGACCCCACCTCTTTCACGCTCGGGACCCCGCCCACCGCCGCGAACGGTACCAGCCCTACTCTGTGGCTCGCTGCCGACATCCCCAACAACCTCGCACAAGGGATCATCGACAACCGCATCTTATCCTCGACCGCCATTACGCTGTTCCCCCTCCCGTACAACATGCCCGTCACGGGCTTCATTGGGGTATTTGCCGGCTTCACAATCCCCAACTCCGATGCCGGTGCAAATGCTGTCGACGCAGAAGGCTTAGCAAGGAATCGCGCAATAAAGCAGCCCAGTCGTGCCCCAGAACGATGTCAGTCTGATTAATATCAGAGACTGCGAACGACAAATAAAATGATATGGGATGGTGTTGGCCGGCGCCAGTGGTGAAGAGAAGAGGACGGGTCCGGGAGTTCACTGGAAGCGAGTCCAAAAAGCGCACAGACAGTACGGACCGGTTGGACGCACCTGGGACCCTTCGACAAAGATGGGCATTGTGAACATAGGTCAAGGGAGGAGAGACTGAATTCGCGAGGGGGATTTAAGGAGCGAGTGGAAACGGATAGGGGTCAAGTACGTTACGATCAAATGATGAATGATGAATGTAACCATTAATGGGAACTTCATCACAATTTAGCCTTGTATATACACACATCAAATTCCCCAATGGAGAAGAAAAACAGGCTCCACTTTTGTTTCTGAGATGGGTACAAAAACCCACTACGGGCATGAACACCTTGGTCCTTGGGTGACAAGTGACACCCCGTGAACATTTGGTTAGTACCTCCCCTGTCTACCCCCCATCGACAGATGTAGTCAGATTTGGACCGACGTAGCCACAGGTAAAAGACAAACGACGACAAGGGTCTGTCTACGGGGGCCCGGAACACAGTGAGTCAAAGGTATTCGTCCTGAGGCAACAAAATCCGATTACTAGAACTGTCCTTCTTCTGGAGATGCAGAGTTGCTTGCATATCACTGCGTTCCGGCCCCCTGTAGGCACACCCTTGCCTACGTTCGTCTACGTTCGGCTACATGGGTCCAAGTGTGTCGATCGTCGTAGGCAAGGGGACATCGGCATAGCCTTGCCTACGTTCACCTACGTTCGGCTATATCAGCGTATATCACGTAGACATACTTCGCCTAAGTTTGGCCACAGCCGTAAACACACCTTGGTTTTCCCAAACTCGAAATTAATCTCTGTGTCGGCCTTTATAAAATGATTTCTTTGCTCTTTCCCCTCAGTTTAATACCTCAAAGCCTTGCGCAACCAGTTTCACACCTGCCGATCAGGCGTCGGAAGCATCGGATTTATGCTCTCGGAAGTTTCCTCTCAGCAGCCCTGTGGCACTCAATTACCTTAGCCACTCGCAAATCACTTGTAACGGCTCCGAATTTATATACCACATTGGTCTACAACCGGCTATATTGGTCTACCGCAGTAGGCCAACGTAGGCAGACGTAGACCAATGTAGACTCACATACACCATCGGTGTCTACATGCTGTAGGCATATGTAGGCAAAAATATTTGTCTACCGGTTGTCTATGCCAGTAGACACAGTGTGTGCCCACATGGGGTCGGAACGCAGTGTATCTGATTCGGCTTGCTCACTTTCTGCATTACGTGAATCGCCTAACCACCTCTGCCAGATGTGGCTCGAGTGGAATACGTCAAATTGGGACTCTGGTTGTAGCTAAAACCATCTCTCTCTCCCGTTTCAATGTTTTCCGTTCCACCTCGTGACGCGATGCATATTTGACAAGTGTCTGGATGCTGGGGGTTCGAGCCTTTCTCAATCGGTGTAGACGGAGGTATCCTCTAATTCCATTCCAGAATATCTGCCTAATTTTCCTTTCTGTCACGCCCGGAATACGTACACCCAAAATTTGAGCCTCCATACTCAATTGAAGGCTCAAGCCACGAAGCGGCCCGAGGACTCGTTGCCATGCACACGCAGTGGCCCCAAAGCCCACGTACGGATAATATAATTAGAATGATATGGGACGGAATATATCTGAGGAACTCCAGTGGTGGGCAAGAAGACACGTAGTAGGAGAGGAGATTTGCAGAAGATCACCAAACCAGGTCGCGCAAAAAAAAATGGCATATGAGCAGTGCTTCGAAGTGAGAGATCTGCAAATGAGAGGGTGAACGCAACAGGCGGCAAATGCGCTACCAGGCGTCGAAGACATATTCAAAAACGCACATACCAGAGACCAGATGCACCGGTATTGAGTGACACCGTACTCGGTACTGGAACGAGAATAAAGAAAGAAGAAAAGAAATGGAACATGAAGAGGTGACACACCACACCAGTGACTTATCCGAAGATACCGTCCGCTTCAGCGGAAAAAAAAAGAAAATATAATAATAGCGTGCAAGCTAAATAGCCACCGATGATACTCTGTCCAGCCTGATACGCAGCGCGGCTCAAAAAAAGAGTGATGATGACGGCCACTGGGTTACCCATGCACCGCGTGGACAGAGCAACAAAGTTGTTGCGTTCCGCGTGTTTGTATGTACTACATCAGAAATCCGGGACCGCGAGTGTAGGTGTAAGACTCTATTAGAGCCTACGAAGGGGATTCGTCGTACGCTGACCCTGGCGGGTGATAAGTCGAGCAGTTGTGGTAAAGACCCTCGATCTGACGGTCTACTCTGTTGCGGAGCTCAGAATAGAGTCAAGATATTCTTTACTCCAATGTATCTGAGCTCGTACTCGCTCGGATATGCCGATTGAGTAGAGAATAGACCAGGATGTCGTAAGGAGTCGTAAGGGTCCCAGATGTAATATTCGTAAGAATCAGTGAGATTCATAAAGGTAATAGGGCAGATAAGTATCGCCTAATGTGCAGTGCCCGCTCTCAGAGTGTCTCGACGAGTAGGCTTGGAGCGCGCAGGCAATGGGTTTGTGATAAGAGTAGATAAGATCATGTGATCTACCATACATGTGACTCGTAGCTAAAGAGTAACTAAAATAGGTAAAAACATATAAATGGTTCCTTACAGTAGGATCGCTCGCATGTCGAATATGATGTACCTGCGAATAGGGGAAAGAAAAACATTCTACAACAGCACGAAATCCAAACACGAGGGAGTAGAGTAAGTAAACGCACCAAAGAAATCCGCAAAACCAAAGAGAGAGGTCGGGCCTCGGCGCAGAGGCGGCGGCATTTGCATCAGTAAAAATACACTGTTATCTTTGACATCTTTTGTCTTTGAGAATCGTCTTTTGTCTTTGAGACTCGTCTTTTCTCTTTGAGAGTCGTCTTTTCAGATCTTCGTCTTTGGGAGGGCATCTATAAGATCTTTTTTCGCTCTTTATCATCAGTCTGTGTCTTATTTCCCACAACTCTGGGCACTCACAAGGCCGTAGGCCGCAGTTATGGCCTAGTCCCAAGTTCTCAATGATAGGTCATCAGCTTATGATTTCAAGTCCAAGTCTCAAGTCGGCAGTCGAAAATGATCTCGGCATGCTCGGCATCGCAGCCATGAGGCACTCTCACGCGTTCGAACTCAACTAAGGCACTTGTACCGCTCATCCAGATGAATTACTCTCCAAAACTGTTCCAAAATGTCTTTTGAATCATATTAACCCACAATTATAACTTGTATTCTTGCAGCCATGCCTGTAGGACATATACCTGTTTGTTTTACTTGAGAAATGGCCTTAGGCCTGTTCAGATATGAGGTTTATGCGCCAAAAGTTTTACTAAAATCCCGAGCTTTCGCCCTGATGCAGTGAAAGCCATTTATGTGCTCCAATTTATGTTCCTGGTCAAAAACAAAGACTCAGCCCAGCTCCAGATGGTCATAGGGCCTTGTATGATATGTCAGTCACCTGCAATTATTGGAGGAAACTTTAGTGTTGGTCTTTCACATTTTACGAGACCAATAAAGTCAGAAGAAACACAATTTGTGCCGAGTTGAAAACAGTTATTTGAATTGAGATGCACTGCAAAACTGGGGGGGAGCCAATGGAGATGCCTATCAGTAAAGCACTTCTGTCGTATTCCAAGATTAGGGCAGTCTCAACTCTCCTGCACTTGTTTAAGGATTTTTCATTGAGAGATATCGAGAAATAGGGGCGGATCTCCCGTTTAGGCGATCGGCACGTCTCGGGCCGAGATCAACCCGTGATCGTGACTGCCGACTTGAGAGTCAGACTTACACCGAAACTTGGACGTGTGACTCAGAATAAAGAGCGATAAATAATGCCATAGGCATCTTTGGTCTTTAGCTCGGCGTCTTCAGATGTCTTGGTCTTGGAGTGAACTTCTTACATCTTTGGTACGGATCTTTGATATCCTCGGCACCAGGCACATAAGGAGAGAAATCTGGGAAGGGATTTTCACAAGTTGAGTGTAAGGTAGCTGTGGAACTATCCCTACACGAAGAGTAGTAGTCGATGCCGTCTCTGCACAGTGACTCAAAATTGTTGGAAATCGTAGAACTCATTCAAACTCCGTTTGGTGATGATCATTTTGATGCAGGCACATGGCGCAATCTTCTCGGTTGACGGCATCCAACGGTTGGTTGCTCTCTCCCCTCATTACGTCGCCTTTCTCCCCACTCCCCGCCCTCCCTCCTTCCCCCCTTGGTCCTCCATAGGCTGAAACAAAGGGTTAAGTACATGCACTGGCTCAAGATCTCAAGTTGACGGCCCGCAATGGCCCAAGGCCTCAATCTACCTCAATGCCAGGCCGCTCAAGAGGCTGCCCGTAACTCAACTCCGGATCTGTAGCTCGCTTCCCATACCGCGTCGAATTCCCCGCTGTATTAAGCCCTCCCTTTCAATATTCTGTCGCATCTTGCTACCTGTGGCTTCTTTCCACGCTGCGTCGCATATCCGCCGCCTGTGGCTCCCTTCTGCGTGCATGTTTGCACTTGAAGCCGCATGTGGCCACTCATTTTGTTTACTAATCTCTCCAGTTCCTGTACTATCTTCCTTGTTGACATCCTGCCCGCAAATAGCGTTCACTTCAAGTAATTTGGGTAAGCATCTACGATCGATGATTGGACAGTCGCTGACTCTGTCCTTCTAGGCTTCCTATCTGTAGTCTGCAAGCCTCAATCCTTCGCCCCCTGCCCCCAGGATTGACACCCTCATACAATGTACGCACCTCAGTGGTCCTAATTTTATCTCACTTACACTTCATCACAGTCTTATATCTTGTGCGCCACCACTTCCATGGTTCGGCACCGGAATTTCAGCTCGCGAGTACTCAGAGCAACTTGGGGTACATTTGCTTACTTTAACTTGTATTTTTTTTATGCCGAAATATATATGATTTTCCCTCTCTTTAAGTGTCCTTGAAAGTCTTTTGGCGTCTTGGAGAGCATCTTGCCCAAAGACGTGTCACGTCTTATAGGTCTTGCTCAAGATGTATATCTTTGCTAAGACTTTGGACACAGCTTAGCCAAAGACGCGTGTCTTTGGGAAAAACACGTCTTTGACGACTTGGCAAAGACGGCAAAGACGTCAAAGACAACAGTGTAGTTTTACTGATGCAGAAGCCGGAAAGAAGCGTCGATCGCCGAGTCCGAGAGGAAAGAAGTCAGAGGACACTGTTCGAGGAAAAGTACTAGAAACGCATGCGGTGGGCGAGACTGGGCATCCAGGCGTCGGGTTGGAGAGTGGACAACCGTGGACGAACGAGAAAGGCAAGGGGCTGTTGATCCGCGAGCCGATCAACACCGCCACACTGCCTCTTTTCTTCATCCAACCGTCCTTCAACCCAAACTTTGCGCGGCTGAACAGCTGAGCCCGCCTAGTCAGGGGCATTACTAAATCACAACACCTAGTTCTCCACTAGTCCTCTGACCCAAGGGGCTTCCAAGATAAGAAATTTCCTTATTTGGAAGGGGGGGAGGGGTCCCCTCCCAGCGTGAAAAAAAAGTTTCACACCTAATTTTGGAACATGGGTTTAGGCCATGTTTCTGCCCAGAGAACCGTATTTTAATGAATTTCAAGTGGATTTTGTAAGACAGGTTGCTTCCGGAACGCGTTGTTACTGTTTGGCGGTGTTGATTTCGAAGGTTTCAGTTATACAACAAATTTTCAAGTTGCCGCGTCACTGCGTTCTATATCCGCGGGCCGATGTCCAAGAAGCCCAAGTCCCCGTCAGAATTCAAGAAACGCCTGTCAACAGTATGTTCAATCTATAATTAACCTTCTTACTCTGTGGTCAGACTATGATAGTTCTCGCTCTCGGTCTCCTCGATCTCATCACGGCGCTCGTCACCGACGCCGACCGAACTTAAAGGCGCCGATGGACCTGATATTACCCGAACGGCTCCGCTGACCCCCAGACAATCTGGCCATGCTCTAACTGCAAAGAGCCCGTCAAAGTCGGCCTCGGCGGTCAATTTAATTACGACCAGCATCAGAAGTCGAATGACTGCAAAAATGCAACAGCAGCCCTAAAGAAAAAGGAAAGCCTTGATGAAAGGGCTAGTTTTATGCGTAGATTCTTCGCCCCAGCGCCCAAAAAGGTTGCCCCTACGGTCCCCACTCCACTCTCATCCGCCCGCATGTTCCTCATTTATCCAGCCCGCCTGGATCCCCCCGCCTTTTCTCCGAGGTGTGTTTACATTAATCCGCAGGATTACTGACAAATGCTGACAAGTTTGACATAGCGAGGGCACATCTCCGAGTGGTGAAATTTCGCACAGTTATAATGACCGTGCATCTCCGAGGTCCGTTAAATGAGCGGAAGTTTGTGCTTCAATGCTCATGCATTTTGATACAGTGAGGGCCGGGCTCCCAGCTTGAATATTTCGATTAACTCTGTCGCAACCAAAGAACCTGGAGAGTCTACTTGCCCCGGTATTCAGCTCGCCTTCCCAGCCGGTGAAAATCAGCATACCAGCTACCCGTTTGGACTCCATGCTCGATTCCCTCTGCCATGGAACTATTTCTCGGAGGGGGAACAATTCTTCCTGCGGTCTACCAGCTGTCGCCGGCATGTCACGGGTCCGGAGGCTCGTTCATGCAAGCCTTGCACCGACCTTGATCGGAAAGACGATTTCCTGCATGAAATTCGGGAAAGAATCGCCAACGGTATCAACGAGAACACGCCATACATATTTTTCCCAGTCAGCGGTCTTATCCAGCGGCTTCGGAAGAAGAACGATCAACTCCAGGCAATGCGGCTCACGAACCTGAACGATACACGGATGCTTGCGGGGAAAATTGCGGAGCTCGATCTTCACAAACAGTTTATGATGGCCATCTCAACTGGTAACGAGCCCCGTATCGCGCAGCTCATTCGTGTGGGGCTTAATAATGGCGAGAGCATTGGAGCCATGCTTGAGCGTATTATCGGGCCTGTGTCGACGTCCACCGCGAAGGTCCCAAGTACAATCCAAAGGGATTCACTCCAGACGATTACATGGTCGGGCTCTGTGTTTTGCGACTCGGTGGTGCTCGTTTGGCTGACTTACTCACCGCGCCCTCGGTCTTCCTGGTCTTACCACTCTACGGAAACTTCTATCATTCGGCCTCTGCGAGCGTCTCCTGGGATGCCTACGGTCGCAGAAATCGAAGCAAATATTGATGCGTACACCACAGGTGAAGAAACACCCACCGGCGCGCCCAAAATTGTCCACCGGGTGTTAATGTTGGATGAGATTGCGGTGGAGAAGCGGGCACGCTGGGACGACAAAACGAACATGATTCTTGGCGCCTGCCGAGAGCATAGCCATCATGTAGGCCGGGAATTTTGTGATCTCGATGATGCAACCGCATTCTTCGCATCTCTTGATCGCGGTGAATTCCACCTGGCAAGCGAGGTGCGCAGCCAATAAACCATTCATCAATTGAAAGTTTCTAAATTCATCTCATTGCAGGCGACCATTGCAGCCCTTGGATCCCTAGCACGGGAGCCGCAAATGTACAACCCACGACCGGTGTGCATCTCGGGCACTTGCAAAACGGAAAAAGGCACCGAGCATGCCACTCTTTTGCGCAAACTACTGGAGGCCGCCAATAATCGGAAGGTGCATGGCAACATCATCTACCGAACCATCAGCGTTGCTTCTGATGGCGAAGCCAAACGCGGTCTCGCGCTTGCCCTCGAATTCATGAAATATAGGCTGTCCCCCACATCACCCATCTACCCGCTGCTCCACCCGCTTGAATTCATGAACTTATCGGTCGGACCTGATGATATAACCGTCGACAAAGATTATCGCCACGTTATCAAAGCATTGCGGTCACTTCTCATGCGCCGAATGGGTGTAAACATTCTTGGGATCGAAATTGTGCCGGCTGTCATCAAACAGCATCTACGCAATGTCGGGCTCACCAAGGAACGTATTGATTCTTTGCTTAACCCAAATGACCGACAAGATGTTGACCTCACTTATGGATTGTTGAGGGAAGTCTGGACCCTTCCTGATGCGGCACCGACAGCCAGTCCGACATATATCCGTGCGCGCACCGCTCTCCAAACGTTTGGGCGGCTCGCATATCATCTTTTAATGCCATACATCTATCTCAAGCTTTCCCTTCGCGAGCAACTCACACATTTGAGTACGGCTGCTCATCTCCTTCTGGTTCTCTTTACAACAGACCGTGCTGGAACCAACTTCATGGCAAATCAGACATTTGTTAACATTATGTTGATGATAAAGAATGCCTTTTTCTGCGTCGCAAAGGCCAAAATCGACATTCCAGACTCGGAATTCTTCCTCATTTTATTGGGCACGGACCGGCTCGAAAAGCTCTTTGGCCTACTGCGAACCGCGGTCGGGACTGACTCAAACTTCGACATCTTGCAATTTGCCAGCCGCGCATCCAATTTGACCGAGGTTTACATCATTCTCGGTCTCAAACCACACTGGGATCGGGGGCCGCGTCGACTTAAACTACCTGCCATCATCAACGAGCGCGGGGACATCTCCAGCAAGGCAGACCATATCTCCCCGGCATCGTGGATTGGTGATCTCCATGTCGCCAATGTTGTTCCCCATACATGCTGGATGCTGGGTCGGTTGAAGGCCGAAGAGATTATTGCGACAGGGCGAGAGCAACTGCAGAAATGTGCTCTCGTCCCTGGGTTTGATATCCTGTCTCCATTTGGGGAACCCCTCGTCGGGAAACCCGATGCTGACATAGCGTTTGAAATTGACCCCGAGCTGTTAGGCCAGGCGGCTTCCAAATCTCCCGAAGTACCTCCCAAATCCAAGGACATTACCCAACAATCTGCCTCTATTGATCTCCCCGACGACACTGTCGAAGATTTCGAAGACGTACTTGCGATTCATGAACCACGCCCCGCACGCACAGCCCTCACGTCCTCGTTGATGGTAAACGGGTTTCCAAGGCCAGTATTCTCAAGGATCTTATGCAGAATCGCTCTGTCCGCCTCTCCACCGATCGCACAAAACGCGTTGCTGGTATTCCGGCATTTGCAAACCAATCTGCGAGCTCTCATATTGCCTTCGACAACCCTACCGGTGCACCGTCCCTCCGAATCGGGAACCCGATTGCAACCCTCGTCCAATGCGAGGGAGACGTTTTCCTCGCCATTGGACAGGTCAATACAATCATCTTGGGCTCGCGTTCCTTGGACTCGATTGTGCTTGATCTTTTGTGTGACAGCGCTACCAAAATCTCGTACCAAATTTCCAGCTAGCACCCACCAATTCCACGGACGAGCCCAATGGCGAGTACGACTGGAAGTGGTCTCTTGGGTTTGAGTCGCGATCCATCCATGATGTCCCAGGCCATTTAATTCACCCGCTCAATCCCACGGTTTCGAACCGAGTGCCTGGAAAACCAACTTATATTTTTTCGAGCAATATTTTGATCACCGTGGCAGCTAGCATCGATAGACACCTGATTCCCATCTACTACAATGCGATTCCGGAGATCCCACGCTCGGAAACATTCCCGTATCGACATGCAGGTAAGTTTGCCATTTAGTCCAAATTTAATCGCAATCTGATGTTTAAGCAGGAAAAGCTTGCTTTCTTGTTGAACCAGATCTGCGTAATGGGAACGCCCGGGGAGAATTTGGTCACAATTCCGCGGAGTCACCGTTCGAGTGTACCAAGTGCTACCCGCCCGTCCCGATCCAGAAACGAACTATCAACGTGTTCTAGAACACAATGGTGCTCACATTTTGTTCGACGACCGCTAAAGGCCGTGGACCAGCCGTGTGGGTTGTGCCTGCGTCCCTTCCCAATGTGCACATTCTTCTTCCTCAAAGGTTCTGGGACCGCAGCTGCACGTCAAATTGACTGGTCGCGCTCGACATGTCTTAATGCACTAAAATTTCAGATGGCTGCGGCGATGAGATCTTCGCTGAAGAGCCCCTGTACCAATTATCTCATTCTGTGTCCGCTGCAATGCAGTGTCGTCGTTTGGACTTACAACCTCACAGCGCATTTCCAAACATTTCACAAGCTCAAATCCATAGCCAACATCCCCACCGTCTATCAGATGGCGGACTTGGAGATGGACAGAATGAAGACTGTGTGGAATAACCGCCAAAATTATCCCATAGTTCGCCCGATGAAACATAAAACCGCAAAGGCCCCGTTACGAATTTCTGATGCCCACAGATCGGTTATGGCACTTCGGTGAGTGTGAACAACATTTCATTATATTTCATACTCACTACGGCATAACAAAAGAAATCTGGAGGAAGAGGCGGCGGCGAGTGCCATCCTTCCAGATTCAGAAGGCGAAAATTCTGTCGCCGAACCGAACGATGAAAGCCCGCATGCCCCAGCCCGCCGCGCGCATCATAAAGTTGTCCAGGACTCGGACTCGGATGATCCCTATGATTCTGAAAACTCTATTGACCCCCACAGAATTAAAAAGGAGGAGGATGACGCACCGGCATTCAGCGGAACATGGGACGACACCTACTCACACTACAGTCTCGAGTATTTTGACGAATCTCCCCCCACTCCTGGGCTCCGGCCTCTCGAAGACGACGATGTCGACCGGGAAATATTACGCCTCGAAGCCCCTGGGATCGATATTTTGCAGCACGACAATGGACATACCTTGGCTGTACCATCCTTGCAAGTTCCAGCTCCCTCATTATCCATTCCCCTCCCACAAGATTCAGTGGCGACCTTTGCTGCACCTGCACCCGATGTCAACTCAGCGGATTCCAGCAACGAGTTACCAAGGCGACGCACACGAACGAAGAGAAGGATGGAATTGGAATGCATATGTGGCAAGGAGGTCACCGCCAGTCAGCGCGAGTCCACTGCAGTCAAGTGCAGCAGGGCGGGGTGCGAGACCATTTGGGTGCGCATTTCAAGTGCTGAAGTTGGAAAATTCTGACCATTTTTTAGTTCCATAACGAGTGTGCAAGTGAAAATGGCCGCAAGAATTGGGTTTGCGAGTCGGGCGCGAGTATGAAGAAGCGGCGGTAGTTGGGCGGTATGTACAGATGGAACGCGGGGATCCATGAGACCATCGAAGGATTAGAGAGTGTAGAAATTTGTTGGTGTTGGTCCTAGGTCTTCAATTTCGAATGCTTGGCCTTGCCAGCGGTATGCAGGAGTAGAGCAGCGGCCGTAGACTGGCGATGAAGGTAAGCGGAAGAGCGGGACTGACAGCCGAGAGCGTGGGAATGATGGATGGCTTCCCCAAATGGGAATTTCCTTTTTTGGAGGGGGGGAGGGCCCGCCGATTTCTCTGAGAAAAAAAATTCGAGGTATAGTGCAAATTTCGCGGATCGGTTGCCCCTTGCTCTGACCTCAACTTCCTCGTGCTTGACTGGCCTCATAAACCCTCTCCGCTCCCCAACGTCATCGATCTCTGTTGTCTACCTCCATCCGACATCTACACCTTACCTCATGCAGTCTGTGAAAGTAGGGGTGCCACCACGACGTGTAGTCGGGGACAATATCGTCGCCCACTTAGCCGGACCCACCTGACTCTCTCGTCGCGTACCGCCCGCGCATCTTCATGGAGAGGCATCCTCCTCCCCTGCCCCTCCTCCCTCCGTCTGTCCCGCCCTCCCGACGTTCAAGTGGAGTCTACCGATGTGCGGCCGCAGGTTGTGCTCCACGTACAAACGCCCCACGATTGCCGAGCATTCTGGACGTAGAGGGGAGATGTGTGTTCATGTGCGGCGGACCTCTAATTCTTTGATGGCATGCTGGGCTCCGCAACAGACGCTTATCGCTGCTGGGATGTGCCCCGCTCGTGCGGTGTGAAGCACGCTCCACGCGCGGCCATATTCCCTTCCTCCACCTCCCCCGTATGTCCCTCCGTCTCGCTGCGGCGCCGCCCCGTCGCAGCCGTCGTGCTGGAGGATCTTGATATCAAGTGAGCGCTGCGTGGGTGCGTCTGTGACGGCGCGTAAAAGTGGAGCTGTGGCCCTCACGCAGCTTGGAGACAATCCCATCGCCAGCGCCGCAGACGTACCCGCCGCGATCGACAGGGAGATGGGGTGATGTGCAGCCGCGTCGATCCAGACGTAGAGCGCTCCGGTCCTTCGGTGGCATGCGGGCAAAAAGTCCTGCACGTTTGGGTTAGAATTTCTACCCCCTTTTGAGCCTGCACGCCGTCGCTAATGGTTGATTCCTCTTCCAGCGCCTACGCCCATTTTTAATGCTCTACGCGTTAGTCGTACCCAGACCGTGAATCTTGAGAACAAAGCAAGCCCTCGCTCACATCTTCGTTACATTTAGTCAAGATCTTGTCCACTCGCATGCGCAATTGGGCGGCGTTCTGCAATTCAGCGCACCCTCGAGTCTGCCCACTTTGTTCGATGTCTTGATCGCCACTTATCCCCTCCCCGGATCTACGGCGTATAACGACATTTTGTCTCCCTCTGGCTTAGAGGTCCGTGGTCCGTCGGAGGAGGAGGATCCTCTACGGTGCGTATTCCAGGACGTGGAGATCACTGAGAGTTACCTCGCCGTCCCGACCAGTCTGGGGGAATCCATGAGCGCGCCGATTCTGGGTATGTCGCATCGATGAAGTCGCCGTCCGAGAAATTGTGATAGTTACTTACAGTAAACAACAGGAATTGTCCTTTAATATTGTGGAAGGTTGACCATCAGACCATCCAGGAGGTAACTATTGTTGCCGCGACTCACGACTCTAACTCCCCAAGTCGACTTAATGAAGTTGACTTGAGTCGAGTCGAGTCGAGTCGCTTGGCGTGACTCCGTTCGACTTCGGAGTCGAAAGAAGTCGACTTGGAGTCTCTGTAGATAACTAATTTGGGTTATAAGTATCATGGAATGGACCTCAAGAGAGAAGATAAACTTAAAAATATACAAGGTTGGATTTCTGAGCTCAGGGGATATGATTTTGGACATGCTTTAAAATTAAGTTCTTGTCTGTTAGTAAATAGAAGAAATCCTACCTTTCAGAGTTTCTAAAATGAGGCTCTAATACGTTTTAACAAAGACCAATATCTTACCAAGCTACCACCCGAGGTAAACCCGACCTAAATTGACCCCCTCTCCATCGTTAGTAGGCCGGGAATGGAGATCTGAAAACTCGCGACTCCATCGACTCGAGTCGACTTGGGTCAACTTTGAGTGACTTGGATATGACCAAGTCGAGTCGAGTCGAGTCGAACACTGTTTTAAGTCGACCTCTTGGGTCGTGACTCGACTTTTGGAGTCGCGGCAACACTAGAGGTAACCGAATAGGCTTGAACGCAAGAAGACTTCGATAACAATGATAAATGACCCTCTGAAATTGCAGTGCCGGGGGAGATTCGCAGTGAGACCAAACAGAACGTTGACGACAGCGGCGTCACCGAGCATATTACGGTGGGAATGTCGGTCAAGGTCAAAGATCCGGGCGAATCATGCCATGAGCATAGCTGCAATATTGTCTCACGAACACCAGAAATTCGAGCCGAAGATTAGGCGGGCAATGTTTAAATTCAACTGACGAAATTTTAGAATCAGATAACACCTGACTATACCGCTCACAGGAATGGCCTCCGGTACAGAATATCGTTTGTTCTCCGAGTCCCAGCATCCGACCCGTCAGGTTATAGAGTTGTAACACTCGCTAGGTGCTAATTTTTACAGGAACGCCGACAGCCCATATATATTCCGCATAGGATCCCCAAGCGATAACTTCTGCGCATATGAGATTTAGTTTAAGTTCCGGATGCGAGAGACAGATGAAATGAAACAGTGCTCAGGTGCACGTGAACGGACTCTCGGGCTGTCCCAGAACGACCTTCTGGACGAAGAGATCAACACTGTAAACAGTAAAAGCACTTTATATCAGTACCTAGGTTTGACCTAGGTACTGATTTTCCACTTTCGGCGCCAATATCTAGTGCTTCTGGAATAAGTACTTTTATGGGCAGCAACGTCAAATGGTACTGAAAAAACCCAAATAAATTTGGGCAATCACAGAGGATGTATCTCATCACAATTGTTCCGTTTTCGGGTCGCGCGACATGGAGCAACGAGCTCATTTGTGATTATGTAAGAAGCTTTTTACTCTGATCGGACACCTGAGCTTAAAACAGGACTACCCCCAGATGGGTAGGGAATAATAAGGGCAGGACTTCATGCTGCACGGGTTAAAATCTCAGAGTTGAATTTGTCACTAGGTAGCGGAGTGGTCGCTCCGTAGTTCAATAACTATTCGATACTTTGGTCAGGCAAAGCCAATTAAGCCAATTAAATGTTCAGCACTTCCTTGGCAGTCTGCCAGTGGTGGCCTGGCCACAACGCATTCGAACTTCCCGCGGCCTTGATCCCCGATCCCTCGGTTTTTGTCCCTTCGTCCCATCCGGTGCTCCCTGCGCCACTGTCCAGAATCCCCATCAAGTATGTCCTGAGAGGTCCGGTATCCCCATCAATATAATCCACGTGCTCGACTGTGGCTTTCAACTGCGTCGCCAGATCGTTCAGACTCAAACGGTCACCCTCAAGTCTGAATATGCTGTTCTCAAGCTCCGAGGGTGATAGGGTCGTCAACACGTACGCGACGAATCCTGCGATTTTTGAAGTTAGAGTGAGTAAGGGTAGCTCATCTAGCACAACACATTTACCTGCAATGTCTGGGATGGACGTAAATGATACCGGCGCCTCACCCTTGCCGACAATTGTGAACTTTTTGTTCTCGGAATACCCAACAAATGGCAGGATGACTTCGAGGAACATGCCAGTCTGCGTAGATTCAACTGTGAGCTCTACACCGAAATAGAGTCGTCCCGGACGCACATAAAATCTTGTGGAAGGAATACCGACGGTCTTCAGATACTCTGGGTGCCAGTCAGATTATAGTTGAGGTGCAAGAGACACAAGGCGAAACTTACCTACGAGCTTGTTCTTCTCTCCCTGAACGCTTTCCGAGTGGCCGTCACTTGGCATTCCGTATTCGGATGGCACAAACAATTTAACTTTGGCAAGCTTCGCGGCGTCTACCAATGGTCTTTGCGCCCCTGCAGCCGGCGTAGGGACTGTAGATAACACGACATCGACCTTGTGTGCTTTCAAAAGTGCAGAAATTGCCGCGACATCGTTCAAGTCGACCTTGGCAATCTGCATGCCGGGTGGGAATTCTTTGGTGGCCGATTCTGGGCGGGAAAGGACGACGACGGAAACATTCTGGGCGGCCAAAGCGCGGACGATGGGTAGTCCTATATTTCCGGCCCCAGCGACAGCGAATGATTTGTATCCAGGCATTTCTGTTGTGGGTAGGACGATGTGAAGCGTGTTGGTTGAATTATTGGGTAGTTGAGATACTATCGAATTTATATCTTTACCTTCGGCGCTTCTTAGATAACGACATGTTATGCTGACTCCGTTCTGCCTGAGCTCGACAGGGCAATTACACATCCAGGTAAAGGCTGAGTAATGAACTCTCAGCGAATGTCCTACAGGCACACCATAGAGTCAATTTTTGATCCAATAGCACAGTACTGAGTAATCACCGTGTTCGCGGGAAATTAGTGATCAGAACGTGCGTCGTCATCCTCCAATGATTCTTATCAAGCCCAGGGAGCCGCACGTCAGTCCTGGTGTCTTGCTAAATTAGAAATTATGTATGTGGTACCTTCCATCTTCATCCGATCCCCGGTTTGTTCCTCTTTATATTGGTTTTCGCGATTTTTGAGCACCTCTGAAAAATTATGTGTGACCCTTGCAGATACCGGTGTTCTTTATGTTTATATGGACATTATGAACCGATATTTGGCCTCAAATGATGTCTGACACTGGGGGCAATGACCAACGCATCTGAAATCAGATGCGTTAAAGGCATCTGGTACGCACTTGCCGATGCAATCAAAATGGGATGGAACCAAATGGGGACACAGGCAAAGGGTTTCTTTGTCGCCCTTTTGTTTTCCTGGGTGGGGCTAAACAAATGGGCGACAAAGAAACCCTTTGCCTGTGTCCCCATTTAGTTCCAACCCATTTTGATTGCATCAGCAAGTGCGTACCAGATGCCTTTAACGCATCTGATTTCAGATGTGTTGGTTGCCCCCAGTGTGAGATTTTCATGCGCAAAGAATTTACCCGTTTGAGCGCCATCGAAATTTGAGTCCTACTCCACGCCTCAAGTGATCAGACCTCCAAAATCTGATATATCTATGGCTGTAAAACTGGGGCAGAATTATTTGGTGCACACGTTCACATTTTTCGCACCGCCTCAGACCTTTCGAGGCCTGAACCACCTAGCTGCGGACCAGAAAAGGAGAGATGCGCGCTTGGCAAACGAGAGCCTGCAAACGATCGGCATGATATTACAATATTGATTCCATAGCAGCTGAATGCAGGAGTGCGTCCGAAGCAGCAGGCTCAGTTAGAGCAAAACACTGAGCGCCGAATCGTGTGCGTAAGGAGAAATTAAAGATAAGATGGCGTGCCGCAGCAGAAGAGAATCAAAGGAATAGAATTCCGATGGTAGTTGTAGTCGCAGCTGCGAAGGGACACGGCGACAGAGGGGACTTCGGCACTGCAGATGGGAGGAGAGTGTATGCACACCTGGATCAACACCGCACAAGAGTCCCCCTATGGGATGTATCTGGATGCATATCCAAGGATCACGGTGCCGTCCAAGGATTTCTGTACATGTGATGCCCAAGACGAGCAGGGAACATGGACAGCAGCTGGACGATGCAGGAGGTCACCGCACGCGTCTCCAGCATAGAGTGGGAACAAAAAGAGGACCCAATCGTAAACCAGAGGCTGCATCGTTGAGGGAGGACATGTTGGGGAATCTAGGATTAGTAAAAGAGGGGAAAATGCAGCGGAGCCGAATGACACACAATGCCATTAAGGGTTGAACAGCTATCCTGCTGAAAAATAATCAAAATTGACCGGGTAAAACCCATTTGCTTGCTCAGACAGTGGTCCTGGGGGTTATATAAAAATTTTGTTAGGATGCGAGTCGATTGAGCATATTTCCGAAGGGAATGGACGAGAATTAATGCCAGGGCTGTCCAGGTCCAAACAATCAAAAAGTGCCCAAAAAGGAAGAAAAAAAAATCGTCCGTGCCCTAAGTTCTGCAAAGAGCTATAATGTCTCCAGAAGAAGCTCAGTATATATTTTTACATAAACATTTGTTATCATTTCCGTTTAGTTTAGGCCTTTCCGTAAATGAAAAAAATAAATGGCTGGAGCCTTAGTGAATTAGGTACATCTGACATTGTAATCTAAACTACAAGAATAAAATTGGGTTTGGACAAGCTGAAAGGGGGCTGAAATCCTAAGAATCAGACTGCAAAACGAATGCCCCAAAATTGTAAACCGAAACTTACCGTTTCGGTACAAAAAAAGGTGCGATATAGGGATATTCTGAGATCTGGTTAAAAAAAGTTTTCCAAACTCCAAAAGAATTTCCCCATTTGAATTATGCATGTCAGGAACGTCATAGTTTTCAGTGAAAGAAACTGTGAAAAATAATGAACATTTTTCACCAATATTTTCACTGAAAAACTTGAAATGCTCAACCAGTGTCACCTGTTTATCTTGAGATATTTGTGCTCACAGAGCACATACTCAAGTGTCTCATTTACATGCTGGGAGCCATGCTGATAGTTTCGGAGCAATGTCTCTAGTTTCCTTCCGGCTCATTTCGCCCGCGCGCCGGCTGTCACTCAGCACGCGATCCTGATTAATATCACTGAACACTACTTCCCTGTCATTACCCCCATTTTAATTCCGTCGACGTCGGACGAGATGACTGCTAGTTGTTTGTGCCTCGACATGTCAAGCACAAGTGTCGGATCTACAACCCTAGCTGTCCAGTCAAGCCTTTCGCTCTCTCCCTCTCACCTTTATCACAGTCCAGTCGCCATGTACCTCTGGCAACTCTTCCAACTCCTCCTTCTCTCCTTCCTGCCATTCAGCAGCTTCATCTCCGCATCGCCTGTTCCCCATCACCATCCCGACCCCGAAGCTAACGCTGCGGCCAACCTCGTGTCCCACCCTGAAATTGTCGTCACTCCAATCCTACTAAGGTCCGGAGAGGGCCCGAACCCGCGGGATGGGGGTGAAGGCAATCCCGCGAAAAGGATAGTAGGTGGAACTAACGCGATAGAGGTCTCCGCTACGTACGCCGCTTCTACGTTCGCTTTTCTCTCCTCCAAGACAATGTTTCGTCTACAGGTCCATCGAATACCGCCGCGATCACTGGGAACAGCCCGTTAGTGGAATTGCAGAGGCCCGGGAACTGGTTAAGAGACCTGTTGGGTAGGTCCTCGTCACCTTCCCTCCACCCTAGTTCTCACTCCCGTGTGATTAGAAATCCGACCCTGAACCCGAGTCGTTCTCCCGAGCTCGATGGCTCTGACAAGCGGAATCAGACTCCAGCTTTTGATGGCTCTGACAAGCGAAATCAGACGCCGGGTTTCTGAATTTGCCTTGATATGTTCAAATTTCACCGCGGTGTGTTTCTGGGAGTGCGGATGAGAAGTAGTCTCCATTGACGGTTTTCCCTCCGCATCCCTCGTTGCTCTTTCTGCCCATAAGAACAGAGTGATGATAACAGTGTGAAATATAAATTATGCGTTCAAACCAATTTCGAACCGCCGCGCCCCCGGGGCGGTGTATCTTAGACCAGAACTCACAACGGGTACCTCCGCAATCTAGGTGCCGATACATGGGAGGCAGATGGAAAACGGGAGCACATGCTCGCTACATACATCTTCGGCAGCACTATCTACGCCTGTAGGTCCATGTAGCGAGGGATGAGCTCGCGTTCCGTCAGTACCTCATACGAGCTTAAAACACCACATTAGGCTATGAGGCGAAGACGCGAGGAGCTCGCAGTTGGGACCGACGTGCACCCGTCGTCTCGACACATTGTTCCAGAATCCACCCGGGCTGCACCGAGTCATCGCTGCAGAAGTCCGCCAGCTCGCTCGGCCGCTACGCTAGACTCGTCACCAGTCTGCCAATGACGGCAAAACTTAGTGCAAGCACTGTGCCGTAGGCAGACTGGTAGTTCTCGTCAGATGTCAATGCTGTGCGCGTGGAGTTTGAAATTTTGGGTGGTGCCGATCGTCGGCATCATTGTGGCTGTGCATCACCCTATAAATGAGATTTTTCGTGCTCGCGCGCAGCAGCATTTGAAAAAAAATCTAAAGAGGCAGTTTTCAAGATATCCGGATTCTAAAGACCCCATCCCTTTTGAATTTTGAGAAATGACTGAAATTGAGCTCGGAACAGCAGAGAAGGAAAAATTTCAAACTCCGCGCGCAGCCCTTGCACAGCATCCGAGAACTACCAGTCTGCCTACGGCAACGTGCTTGCACGAAGATTTTGCCGTCTCTGGGCAGACTGGTGACGAGTCTACCGCTACACGTGAAGCACACCCGCTACAAAAGACTTCCCATATGGATGTCCCCATCACATAAAAGGCCGGCTGTCGTTCGCTGACCTTGCACCTCTCCCATACAGACATCCCACCCCGTTCGAGGAGATATCAAGTAAGGGCGTGCACACCAGCAACTCCCCTCCTCAGTGCGCAGGCGCTTCACTCACTCCGCCCCATCCACCTCGGATACTGGGAGCATCATCGCCGTAGGCCCCGCACACAACTCCAAAATTCACCTGGTATCCCACCAGCGATATCATAAGCACAGATAGTCTGTAGTTTACCCGGTGACAGGTGTATGGAGATCGCAGTTATTACATAAACATCGGAGTTTGAATTTGCCCCAAGGCTCTGCAGCACTTCCAACACCCTCCCCATGAAGATTTTAGAGGCAAAATAAATTGAGGCCAGAGTGCGAAAACGCAGAGCTGGACGTTCCCCAGGCCAGCAGCTGTGACCCGAGATAAATGTCCATACACCACGGGCATCAAGCGCAGCGAGATGTCTCCGCTCTGGGAGACAGTAGCCGATCGCCGCAAAAGTATCGCATGCGCACACCTCTCTCCCCCCGAGTCATTTTCGAATCCAAACTGGACGCTCGGCCACCCACGCGCAGGAGTCAGGACCTTCTGTCCATGCCCATCATAGCCCATATCGCCCCTGATGCGCACCACTTGCACACTCTGCTCCAGTGGGCTCGACAGTGCGCATACTCCCCGATTCGGATGCTCTGCCCAGCGCGCACCTCACGAGTCACGGCTACAACGGGATGGTGTCGGCGATCTTCACCGTACTCAGTTCGAGGCATCAAGTGCTCCGCCGTGGGGCGAATATGGACAAGGCTTCCCCACACCGTATTGTGCGCACAAACTCGCTCGCACCCGCGCACACGCATCACGCATACACTGCCTGTTCGTAGAGTCGACAACCCGTCTGCGGCGCATAATCGGTAAATGACCCCGGCAGCACCACTGCAGCTCTACAAGTCGACACACGCGTATCATGTCTCAGCTCCGCGTGCTTCCAATCCAGGTTGCGCGGCGTCGCCAATCATCATACCACATTCATGACCAAGACGAAGCAGGCAAAGACAAAAGGAAAAAAGATCAAGGATGACAGTACTCACATCGTGAATTCGACGCCAAAAAATCGGTGCGACCATTGGAGCTGTGGTATATCACCGCGAGATGGCGAGGTTGCCGAAGGCGATATAAAAGAACCAGTCCCTTCACTGTCATTCGTATCGTCTTGGCTCCGGCCACTGACAGTGCTCCCGGATAAGCAACTCGCGGACCATTCCCGCTACAACGGGAATCGCAGTTGCGCATTATTAGTATGGATGGACGATTGAATGAGAACGCACTTTGCCACCAGCTGCCGTTCTCTCCTCCTCCCAGCTGTGCGCCATTTTGTCGCGGGTGTCGAGCCTTTGCGGAACGCGATATAGAAGCGCCGTCATTTGTGTCATCGTGCGTCGAATCGCTCACAGCGCTCGCATATAAGAGCCTTGTGGACCCTTCCCACTTGTCACCCAACGTCTAGCCGACTTAGGGCTTGTCTTGACATCACTGCTCTTCCCGGGGATTTTGCATTCAATTTGTGACGTGCACAAAATTTCTCTCCCTGGCTCTGTGCTTCGGAAAGCGCGTGCAGACCCTTTTTCTACCCACGGATACCCCAGGACACTCCCTACTTTCGATTTCTGGGCTTAATACTAGCAATCTCACCCATATTTTGACCCCCAGCCCGCACACGGTTTAGGTGCGCCCGAAATCAACCGGCTGCGCTGACCGCTTTTCTGTACACAGTCACAGTACAATTCGGCGTGGACAGGCCAGCAGGTTAGCGGGATGTATGATGGTATGGTAGGAGTTGTTCCAGGTACATCATAAGCGGGCGAAGCGTCGCCAACCACCAAATTAACACTATGTATCCGCCTCGACCCCTGCTGCTGTGTTCCACAGCCCATATTCAGCTCTCTCCGCGCTTTGCTTATCGTCCAAGACCTCCGTGCTTGCCTGCATCGTTGCAGGCGCTCACAACATCGCATTTGGCCCCCAGCGAGCCCGGCATCGCACCCAAATGAACGCCGCCCGCGACCCGTACGCAGAGGGCTCAATGTAATGCTGTACGCATGCGGATATATCCGCCTCCCTCGAGCCTGATTAATTTAAAAGCAGCCGCGCGCTATGTTCTTTTTGTGCTCACCTTCATTCCCGAGGTACTTCTCATTTGCATTGTGTGTTCTCGGGACATCGGCGCGCCGATCTCCTAGAATACACGCTCTATGAAGCCACATCCGTTCCGCACAGACGTGAATCCGCGTCTGCGCTTTGGCGAGCGCTGTGTCTATTGGCTTCTGCGCTGGGGGATGTACATAGTTGCTTTGTTGCTTCCCTCCTCATCGTATCATGCCCCCGGAACTACCTGAGCGGATCTCCCCGGTACCCATCCTTTTAAATATGTACACCTGCTGGTTCTGCTATATTCGTCCAGCTCTTCGTGGCGCACCCAAATTATATGTTCGCTTTTCCTACTTTCTCTCAGCTAATTAAAACATCGTATCTGCTGGGCTTCAGTTTTCAATTCTTGCTCCAACCACAAGCTGTCATTTCGCTCGGCGAACATCAAAAATATTGTTCGTGCCATACCACATCTTGCATTCAGCCAGCCACTGATTATTTAGACGCGCAACAAATTTGCCATTCCTCTCTTGGCATTGTAACTGCCTCCTTGTCGTTGTCACGGAATCCCCGAAATATAACGATTCTTATTGGGTGTTTGTTCCGTGGTGGAGTCTTTTTGTTGGCGACAGTTCGACGCCGCTGATTATTCGCCGCAGGTTTGCGGCGATGGGTGGCTTAACATCTCAGCCACCATAGATCAGAACCCACGGAGCGTGAGCATTTTCCTTTCTGACTCGGGTTTCTTCCCATGGTTGCCACGGAGCAGCCGGAATGCACCCGTTCTCCGACGGCTTCCATCAATCAGCAGACAAGATCCAACGCCGTTGGTTTAGGCCCCCGGTCACTTTGTACCTACTGAGTGGGTCGGCGGTAGAGTAAATCAACTCTCCAAAAACGCCTTAACTCCGGCCGTAGAAGTATTTTTCGGTAATACATGACTTTCATGTGTTTTTTGCACTGAAATCAACCAGTGAAGTGGCGTGTGAGGTGCGTAGGAAGTGTGAACGAGTCTAGACAACAGCTGAAAAGGAAATTGTTCGCGCTACCGGGGGAAAACCCACAATTTCTACTCCAGATCTTGGTCGGAAATAGATCTCTATTTTGATGGACCTAAATCAGCCCGCGGAGGACGAAAATCATAGAGTAAATCAGTGAGTTTTGTCGATGAAAATCCGACCGATTTAATAGGTGGTGACCGGGGGCCTATTGGTTCATGATGTTGGGTGTGGAGGTAATAGGCCAGTGAGATGTCCCTCTTGGGACACGCGACGCAGGAGGGGATCAAAAGCATGGAATTGAACCAAAGCGGAACGACAGTTCAGACAGCCGTGGGCGATTTCTCATGGTTGCGATCTTCTCGTTACCAGACCTTCTCAACTTAAAGCGTCCTATGGCTATTCATCATGTTTCGTGATGCTCATATATACTCCAGACAACCTGTACTTTAGCACGGACACTTCATCTTTTCGCAACTTTTGCCCTGCTGGAGATTGCGGGGCACGATCGCTTCTGCTACAATGGCTTCTGACTCCAATGAAACTCTAGCGGCTCCGCTCTCGGACGCAGATGCCCTAACTCTCGTGCGTTACGGCCGCGATACAATGCGAGATGCTGTGGGTGTGATTGCTGAAAGCGTACTTTGTAGTGAGTGATTTGACCGTTTGGCACTTTAACCCTTTCTCAAGATCCGTAGGTGCATATGGCATCTTCTTCGCTTTTGCTATCTACTCCATCCTGCAAGTTCTCGAAATCGTAGTTCCGTAGTTTTCTGACTAATTCACCGTGCAGGCGGAAGGGCCTCCGATCGCGTGGCTCGAGAGTCATGCTGTGCGTGGTGGTCTATTTGTATGCCTCCTCCGTCGCTCTATGGGCCGTCGACTTGGTCACCGCTTTTGAAAATCTTCGTTATCTGCTGATGCTTCCCGGTACCCCTCTTCCGGATCGAGCGGCCCTGGCAGACCAGAACATGGTAAGATTTTACCCACCTGGGAGAGGTCTATTTACGTTTAATGTTTGTATGAGTCTCCTACTACAATTCATGATCATTGATTGAAGGCCTATTTAGATGATTGTCGGAGATAGTGTTGTCATTTGGCGCGTTTGGGCCATCTACCAACAGAGAATTTGGGCTATTTTGATCCCCTGCCTCATGCTGCTCACGTCCTTCGGTGAGGTTTTTCGATTTTAACCACCTATCCGGCGCGCGCTCACTGCCATTGGCAGTTTTTGGGATGGTCACTTTTGCCTGCTTGATCGATCCTCTTCTTGGCGCTGAGCAAAGAGTCTGCTCTACGATGGGTCCTATCTCCTGGGCTTTCTCTGCCGCAACCAATATAACCTGTACAATATTGATCGGCCTTAAAGCATGGTATGTGAACATGTCACAATGCAAAGTCAACCCGCCGATGATGTGGACGTCCAGGCAACATCGTAAGATGACAAGAGAGTTGAATATCCTCGGCAACCCTCACAGGATGTCGACCGAGAAGATTCTTTCGATACTCGTCGAGTCTGGCTTTCTATACTGTCTATTATGGGTATGAGAACATGTCACAGTGTCGAACTAACCCGCTAACCAGCATCTTTTCAATTTAGCTTAGCATGGTTATCGGTTACCTTCCCCTCACCGAAACTTGGCCCTTGTTTTATGTGGAAGAAATCATGCGGGCGTTGACCAACCAGATGACGGGAATGTACCCAACTCTCATTATCGTCATCGTAAATTTCGAACGAACGATATGGGGGGACTCACCATCCACCATCAGCAATGGCACTGCCCTCAATACTTTGCAATTCGCCTCCACATCCGGACCCACAGACACGCTCGGGACGCATCGTGGAGCGGAGATTCATTTGGTCGAAATCACTCGCCAGAAATCAAATGTCAAACCGCCCGCTGTTGAGGGCATTTAATTCGGGGTAAAACAGACCAACACCGGAGGCAATACCGAGACACATACCGCGCGGGTGCCTTGGGTAATGCCACCGAGGCAATTGACGCTGGAGCATCGAGTACTGGCAGAGGTTCAGGGACGTTCCTTACATCTTATAATTGTTTACGGACAATGGAACAAAGAAACGACCGGTACACGAGAACGGCATGGCCATGTAAGGATTAAAGCGCCAATACGCGAATCAAAACAACTTGCGTACTGTAGAAGGTCCGCCGGGATTCGAACCGAGAGGACAGCTATTGCGCGCAAATACCTCAAATGGGTGACTCTCAGCTCGTGTGCACCGCGCACGGTGTACTATGTCCGGGTCTCTGTCCCTAGTAGACACCGGCATAGAGGAGTCGAAACGTATTCGGATGTCGGAGGTCGGATCCGGAATGCCCCGCATTGTGGAATTGGTCGGGAGAAGTCGAATACCGGCATGCGATGGGTGCCGAGGAAGGCGTCTGAGGTGCTTGCGAGGTGGATGGGCAGGTATGAAGGCGCGTTCAAGATTGCATTATGCTGGGCAATCTTTGAGGATGAACCTTAGAGCCGTTCCTGAGTATAATGCGATCAGACACTTGGACTAGGCGGATGAGCCACCACCGCGGACCGTTTCACTGCGTTCCGGCCCCCTGTAGGCACACCCTTGCCTACGTTCGTCTACGTTCGGCTACATGGGTCCAAGTGTGTCGATCGTCGTAGGCAAGGGGACATCGGCATAGCCTTGCCTACGTTCGCCTACGTTCGGCTACATCAGCGTATATCACGTAGACATACTTCGCCTAAGTTTGGCCACAGCCGTAGATACACCTTGGTTTTCCCAAACTCGAAATTAATCTCTGTGTCGGCCTTTAAAATGATTTCTTTGCTCTTTCCCCTCAGTTTAATACCTCAAAGCCTTGCGCAACCAGTTTCACATCTGCCGATCAGGCGTGGGAAGCATCGGATTTATGCTCTCGGAAGTTTCCTCTCAGCAGCCCTGTGGCACTCAATTACCTTAGCCACTCGCCAATCACTTGTAACGGCTCCGAATTTATATACCACATTGGTCTACATCCGGCTGTATTGGTCTACCGCAGTAGGCCAACGTAGGCAGACGTAGACCAATGTAGACTCACATACACCAATGGCGTCTACATGCTGTAGGCATATGTAGGCAAACATATTTGTCTACCTGTTGTCTATGCCAGTAGACACAGTGTGTGCCTACATGGGGTCGGAACGCAGTGTTTCACCTCAGTGAGGCTGCATTTCATGTATCAGGATCAGGGCCTCTATTGTTCATCAAATAAATATGGGTGGTATACTGTCTCATAAATACCGTCCGAATCGCGGGAAAAACACGCTGTAAATGCTGCCTTAAAGAGACAGATACTGAAAAAAGAAAACGCGATGGAACAATGCTCACTAAAAAAAAAAACAATTGATGTATACGCCGGCGTCGCTGTTCATTGGAGTCTATTAGTATTCCACTCATTCTCGGTTTCGCCGATTTCCCCTCTGGTACTCCATCTTAGGGTGAGTTCCGAGTGAATGAATTGTGGGTGAACGGAACACCGCGTCTGCAGACAGTGTCACCACATCCTGTACAACTTGTCAGGACTCACCTCGCTTCCTTCAAGCACATGTCTTATATCGAAGGATCATCGCAAAATCGAATTCAATGAATGGAATATACGAAATTGGAGTTGATTGACGTTGAAAGTGCAGGGAGGGTTCAAAAACGTAGGGAGGCATCGTTACGCCCAAGTAGAAGTAACTTTGAAAAAGGAGAGACGGTGCTTACCTTTATCGGCATCATTCTCTTCTCCACATGCTGCGTGTTCGGCTTCAGCACACCATTGAGGATGCTGATCTCGTCGTCCTGCAGCGGCGCCTCGCCCGTGCGGTGAAATGGGAGGGACGGAGGGAGACCTCCGGCGCGGCCATTGCACCGGCTCGCCGTGCGTTCGCAATCCATTCGCAGGACAGCTCACTGGGAGCTCGTAGGGTATGCCTCCCCACGAGGGCCGATACCTCGCAACGAGGACGAATTCTGCCGCAAGCGACGGGACGATAAAGTTTGACGAGCAAGGATATACTCTGGGAGGGAAGTCTGGCACGAAGAGATCTATTCTTTGGATCGGAAGCGTTCCAAACGGAAAAAAAAATTTGGTCCAATGCGCACCTTTCCGACGGCAGAACACCCGACCGACTTTGCAGCAGGTTTGAGTGACCAACAGACAAAGATGACCGTGTTCGGTGAGGAGACGGCAGCTTTCGAAGAAGGACGAAAGAGATCGAGTGAGGTTGCAGCGGAATCAGCCATAGCGTTGCAAAAGGTGAGGAAATCGTACTGTATCGGTGACGACAACAGAGAGCGCGAGGATTTTTTGAAGCGGGAAATGTCCCCGCCCGCCGCATTCTTCAGCGTCGAGTCTTCGCTACAAATAATATGCGAGGCGCCGTCGTGATTGTCACTCCGTCAGGCGAAGCGCATGTCGCGAAATTTGAGGCCATGGTGGCGAGCAAGCTGCGCCGGAGAATATATACCAGGGAGATTCAAAGTCCGGTGCGATATATTTGTGCCAAGACTAAACCCGCGAAAGAGACGTCTTATGGACGCTAGGGGTGTCCAAGAAGAGGGACAAAGTGATATTAAGAGTATTCTTCGTCAAAGGAAGATGTCTGTGCGAAGAACCGCAGCGATCAAGACTTGCTGTACGCACTGAGTTCCAATTCCTAGCAGTGCAGCGTTGCCACCATGCTGTGAGCAGATTTGAGAATGGAAGGGTCGCCAGATAATATCGAATGAGTTTGGGCGCCTCCAACGCGGATGCTTGAAAGGAATCGCGTGGTGTTTTCCAAGTGCGCCGGCGTAGCGGAAGGAGCAGGCACAGGGGAGCGGGAGGAGCCAGACAGCCGATATACAGGACCAACAACTCGAGCCAGAAGTAGTGAGAGAAACTTGGCGCCAGGACCGCCGAATATGCAGGACGTGAGATGCTGGTGGGAAGCAAACGAGACGCGGATCAAAAACACAGCCACCGCGTCTTCCCGGCTATCACTTTGTTTCCGCGCATCCATTCCCCATCTTGAAGCTCTGGCAAATATTGCAGTAATGGCTGGCAGTCCGAATCTTTTAGTCAATCCTGGATTCCTATGGACCTCCTGTGGGACGCGGATCTTCTGTTTCGACATCGCGCACGACATACCAGTTGGATGAGAATGAAGAAAAGAAAAGCGCTGGAGAACATATTGTTACCGATATTTCCGTCGAATCTGGTGAATGTGAGTTGAGGGGATAATTCAACGTTTCAACAGACAGACTTGAGATCGCGAGCTCTGTGGTCAAGCCAGTGTAAAGAAGGACGGAAGTTTAGATGACTGGAAGGAAAAATAGGACGGACCTCACTCCAGATTTACAATGAAACAATTGATGTCAGCCTAACCTGAGAACGAAGCAAAAAGAACGGGCCATGAACGCGGTGGAAATGCCTAGGAAGTATCGTTCTCCGAGTACCAGAGAAGGATAATAATATAGTAGGAAGGTTGAATAATTGAAATTGTCCCAGAGGGAACGCCGACGAACAGGGGAAGCCAATAGAACAAAATTTGAGATATATGAAGAAGTGTGCGCACGATAAGTACCCGGGCCATAAATCCGTGTAGTGAAATGCCTGAGAAGTCTCCGAGTCTTCTCCACGCTGACAGTCTCAGCGTTGGAGGATGAAATCCGCAGCTCCGAGAGAGCCGTCTTGGATATCAAGGACTTTGCGGGTTTGGGATATTAGCCAAGGTCCGAGAAGATCCACCAGGAACGTGGAGCTTAAAATTAACCCTAGAAAAATGAAATTTTGCCTTCCAGGAAGAACACTGGGTCGTCGCTTGGCTGTCGCAGACCCGCAGAGACGCACATGTTCTCCGAGCCAACGACGGATGAAGAAGCAAATGGAGTAGTTTTCAAGTCCTGGCAGTAAGCTTGCGAGTCCGAGAAGCGAGCCACTTGATTGCAAGATGGAGGCGCAAGGTTGTTTTGAGCAAGTTTTGAGACGGTGGTCACGGTTCCGGAAAAGGAAGAAAGCTGTGTTGGACCAAATGTGCACAAATACTGGGGACCGGCACCGCCCTTGATCGGAACGGCGTGTTTGTATGTGTTTGCTCCCAATTGAGCTTTCGGCTCTGATGTTCCTCCTTCTACCTCTCTCCTCGTCCACTTTAAGGACATGGTTTGGCTGGAGAAAATGTTGTATATTTGTATATCTTCACGGCCCGCAAGTAATGACACGAAAACGGTTCTGTACTTCGTCCATTTACCGAGTCCCAGCCAGGAAATCTGGATATACGGTAGTTCTGTTGTCTCAAGTAATGTCATTGAGAAAGGTAAATTTCAGGAGGTCCCAAAAGGTGGATTTTTGCCACTTTTCATTCAGTATTGGCTACTGCAATTTTTGAAAACATGATACATAACAGCATCTCTGGCCGAATTGAAGGATATTTAAGCCACACATGAGGATCTGAGCTCCGAGATTTACTTATCACACGTAATACTATATATTTCAATATTTGGGGCCGAAAGCCTTCTATTTATTGCATATCTTCACCCATTGGTTGAACCGAGAGCTGCGTCACATTCGTGTGACACATGTCACGTTTCAAGCTGTTCAGTGCGTTCGGGTTGCGTTCGAGGCTTTCGCATAGTTTTCGGACCTAAATTGCAACATTATAATTTTTCAATGACATATAGATGTCCATATGGGTCAAAAATGTATGGTATTTCGGCGTTTTTGCACGTCCCTGTTGATTTCACATGAATAACACCAAAAAGCTTATAGCTATTCAAGTTGTGGGTGGATTCTCAAGTTTTTGCGGTGAATTTTGCAGTAAGTCCCGTTTTCAAGACCGTGACGTAGAGATATTCCCCAATTTTGTCTTTACCACGACAGGAGTGCTCAACCCGACGTTGAAACACCCGCCATTTCATGTATTGAACGAAATTTAATGCCAAGGCTACGTCACGCCATTTTCCAACCAATTTTCTTGCGAACTGTCGATTCAGATTATTTTTAAAGCATTGTGGAAGAAAGCCTTAGCATTTGCAAAGCTGGAACCGACCCCATCTGCGAGCCAAACACGACCAAAGCTGCCGCTATGTAATCGGCTGATGCCGGTTCCCACAAATACCATGATCGTGAAGGTACGTCTACGTCCGTCTTCCAACACCATCGCTGGTACCGCAATCTATGGAGATCGGGACTGACAGCGACTTCTAGGCAAATTCCAACCCCTTCGCGACTCTCGCACGTCGATGACACGTCTTTATCGCTCTCCCAGTCGGTGGCTCATACTGCGACCTCTCCTTCTCCCTCGCTACCGACCCCAACTTCTCCGTCTTCGCGAAACCCGGGGGAAGCCTCTCTCTCAGCTCCGCCAGCTGCGCCGTTCCTTACGTTGAGCTGCTCGCAGTCGCTGGCGAGCGTTGTGCGTCGCTGTCCTGCGCCTCCACCCGCTGCGTCTCTCCTTTCCTCTCCTCTCGACGATGTCTGGATGAGCACTCGCTGCCGCTGCCGGGCTTCGTACGTAGCTGTTCCGAAGCTACACTGGCTAAGCATCTCCTTCTTCCTCCCGTCGACAAGGGGGTGGGCCCGTGTCGTGCGTGGCTGGGCATGTGGTGGTCCTCATGTGCCGTTACTTCCTCGTCGTGCACCGCCGCTGTCGCTCACCGTGCGCGGCGTGCTGCGACCGAGAAGGATTTGCTGGGAGTGAGCGGAACGCGGGGCGAGCCAATCGGGAGAAGCGATATGAGAAGCTAATGCGGCCTCGCTCACGCTGCGTCCATGCATTGCGCGGCGGGCTCAGTGCGTGGATGGCGGTGGGATGTCCGTCGCCCGTCAGTGGTGTACCGCACCGCTGCGGCCGCTCGCCGTGAGCAATGGGAAGAGTGAGCGATAAGAGGGGAGGGCGTACATCGGGAAAAGCAAAGTGGGAGAGACCGATCGATGCGAACGAGCAGAGGTCTGCGCGTACACGCTGGCGCCGCTGTCTATTTATCGTGTCCCCTGTCGGAGCTGCACGGAGGATTGACGGCAGCCGGTGGTACACCGTGCACAGGGGGCGACCGATACGTACCGGGGACTTCGAGCGCCGCACGCCACGGGTGAGCGAGGGCGAGGCGAGCGGGGATGAGGATTTCGAAGAGGATTGGCGGGACACGCACGTGCAGGCCTCCCAATCGCGCGCGGCACAGGAGCGAGAATAATTGCATTCGCTTCATGATCACCTCCTCTCTCTCCCGGGTCCTCCTTCACCCTCCCTCTCTCATCCTATCGTCCACCTCCCTCGGCGACTCAGAACCTTTCACTTCCCCATCATCTGTGCAACACTCCCCCTCCCTCGGTCCTCCGTCTCGTGTCTCCCGCCGTCCTCTTATTCGACCCTTCTCTCAATGGAGACTTGGAGGAGCTTGGAGACCGATCCGACATCTCACCACCCCTTCGCACTCGCACCTCCGCTTTTCCTCGCCGTGGGTGACGTCTCGTTCTCGCTCCAACCTCTCCCGTGTCCCTTCTCGTCTTTGGGTCGTTCCATACTCGCGCTACGGTGCTTTTCAAGGAGGCGCATTTGGTGGCGGTGTCCCCGCCAATTTCCTTTTTCGGACATTGGATTTTGGAAATGTGTCTAATGTGCTGGTCATTTTTACCGCCTTCGTTGGTGCCGGATGCTGTACCCTTCGTAGTGGGCCAATGCATTTTCGTTTGATTCAAACTAGAATCCCCCGCTTGAGTTTTGCATCTCCACGCATTGTGGACAGCGGTCAACGAGGCCAATGCGAAGACACGCAATCAAGAGCGGGGTCGCGGACATGCATGTTACTCGAACTCATTAACACTCTAAGCTCTCTCTGTCCCGAGTCCCGACTTGTGGTGGTTGATTTGGAATTGGCCGACGACCAACTCTCCTCGCTTCGCGCGAAACCCTTGCAACGGTGGGATGTTTTGGGTCTTCATCTAGGTGGAGTTGCCAAAGTTATTGGCTAAGGGTAACTAGGTGGTTTTAACATCGCAAGGTGAGTGGGTAAAAGCTGCAAGACCGTGTAGCGTGAACAGGTGCCTTTCTTGGAAGGTCGTATAGCGTGGGAACGGCGAGGTACAAAGCCGAGATTTTTTGTAGGGGGATAGAGATTCCGAAATGAGCGAAGGTGTGGCAACCCGTTTGGTAAGGGAAGAGCAATGTAGCGCGGGTAGCAATGAAGGGCCAATTCTTTTGGTAAATAACATTAGACTAAACCTGTTAGCTCGAAGGATGCGCTGAGCGTTGGGTGGTGGAAATTAATGAATGGCATACATATAAATGACTTGCAGGCTAAACGAGACACAGGTTAGCCAGAACCGTCCGGTCGATGATATTAGATAGGTTGCGCACGAGCCGCATGCGGGTTTTGTGCATTGTGCAAGCCGCATGGCAAATTTGAAATCTGCGAGGTGTCAATCAACTATTGTAATATAAGCGTACCTGAGGTGAAAGAGAAAATCATTCTAAAAAAAATAAAAATAGCTGATTATAGAAGTGGTGTAGAATGCCTGGTGAGTGGCCCCATCTGAAAGTCCTGTTCAGCCGCTTTCTAACGGTACTAGAATCGTGGGAATCCGTCCAGCAATTACTGAGATATGGCCCAATCATTCCCTAAAACAAACCATGTTTTTGAATGTATATTGCCTTTTTCGGCCCAACCAGTGAGCTGATCACCATGGTCAATGGTCAAACTTGTCGTGCTCAATGAGGGCTACAACTTTCATTTTTTGATGGATTTCCATTTTTGTTAGGTGCCATCTACCAATCTATTCGTGCCTTGAACAAAATTTTCCCAATTATTCACAAATTTTCTGTGATTTTTTGAGTCCAAATGATATGAATTTCCTTTTTTGGAAGGAGTCAGGCGGGCAGTCACTAATATTAAGAGAGGAGGAAAAAATGAGAGTCAAGACAAAAAAAGAAAACACATGTCCAAACAACTTTGGTTCAAACCAGTTTAAACCATCTGGTTTGAACTGGTTTAAACCGCCATAATTTCAAACCACATTCAGACCACAATGGTTTAAACCATGGCTTGAACCAGTTTAAACCACTGTGGTTCAAACCAAAGCCTGCTCCCTATATGATTATAGGAAGGTGGTTTAAACCAAAATGGTTTAAACCAGGCCATCGTTGGAGATGATGTGGTTTAAACTCAAACCAGCCTAGGGTACACGCTCCGGCATCGCGTCACGACTCAGTCATTGACTCTTCTTCAGCCCTCTGTCCCACAACTCACTGGCTCTCGGGCATTAACAGTCTACGGTCATCAACTTCCACCGCAACTCTGAACATGGCTGACTCCAACGCACTGGAGCCATCCATTATACTGATCTCGAAGGTTTGGCCGCAGAATTCAAACCTGGTACATGTTGCATCTGTGGAGGTTGCTGCGCTTACGCCTTTCCTGCTTGGTTTTGTGTATTCGCGGTTCAGGCGCTCCGGTACGCGACGACCCGGTATGAAGTTAGACCGCACCTGTTTTTCCTGCAAGTAACTACAACTCTGCAACCATCCCCGCAACTTTGGGTGTGTGCTTGGAATTTCATTTTTTTTGTTCGCAAACTTGGGGTGCTTGTTCTCAAGTATCACCTGCATCCTGGAGGCCAGCCCAACAGCTTCTTTATAGAAGTCTGGGGATAAAAAATGGCTGGATTCGGATTTTGTTCATCTCATGATTCCCATCAGTCCGGCCGGAACAATATTATCGCGGTGATGTTCTTTTGGGTTCACCGGAGACCTATGGTGCGCAGAATGAGTGGTAATTAGTCCAAGGACATTCATGTCATTCCTGAGAGGGTTAAACTTGTAGGGAACTACTACAATCTCGTTGAAAAATCACCCGATCTGTTGATTGATTGTTGAAGTGGTGCATGTAATGCCCTGGATTCTATGGCGTGCCTCAGAGTAGGGTAATATCAGCGCTAGAATAGACATTAATTTCAACCAGAGTCAATTTCCTGAATGGACCGTCACAAAAGCATATAAAATCTTACTGGCATAATAGAATCTCAATGTCCGGATCAGGACTCTTAGTTCCGTGACTACCGGCCGACTCAAAAATATTGAGGTTTAAGTTGAGAAAGGGTGGTTGGGTGTAAAATGCTGAAGGTCTGGTGGTTGCAGCGATACATAGTTGCAGGCACTGAGTTCCATGCAAATAAATAGTTCCAGGAACGGAGCAAGAAGTTGCAGGTACTCACATGCAGGCAACAAAAGTTGTCAGAATTCTTCGATTTTGCCGGAAGTTGTAGTGAAAAAAATGGTGATTTGACACAAGTTGAATGAAACCACTTTTTACACAGTATGTGTGCCATATTTTCTGGCTTCCGAGAGTTCGGGGTAACCACACAGCAACTTTTCCTGCTGCGCAAGTATCAATTCATCTGGCAGGAGACTCACCGAAAAATGCCATCCATTGTTTCAGCTCCTGTATTATTGGGTCATTCAATCTGTATCTTCCTTGTTCAGTCGCTGTAGTGGAAGTTCAGCTCAGCGTATTCGTGTTTGTAGAGGATTAGATGAGTACTGTTGGCGCCGCCTCGCGGCACAAGTATCATCGTCACACCTTGTACCGCACTTGTACGCGCTATTCACTGGGTTTGTAGGCTAGCTCGAGCGTACCCATCGGGCGACCGTTGAAGGAGTTGGACCCATAATTTCCGGCCATGACATTCGCACAGGTAGATGAAATACATTGAACCGTACATTCGCCCTGTTGCAATGTTGTCCCTTATCCAGGAACCGATCAAGATCCCAGGAAATAAATATCATCGACATTATTCTGGTTGGGCTGTCGCTTCAATTTGAACGTTGCATGAATTGGTGAGATGCGCCGTCTTAGTTTCATTCTCCTGCAGTCAAAGTGCAGCCTACGAGTGTCAACGCGACGCTGTGCACATCAAATGAGCGAACAATTTCTATGCATAATGCATAAGACGGGAATTATCATCGCAATAGCCATTGAGGTTGGCTGTGGGATTCTAATTTCGCCTGGGGATGCAACCGCACAGCAAATACGAGGAAATATGCCTCAGAGACGGGGCTTGGGTTAGATTGTAACAGTTGGAAGAGTTAAACAAATTCTGTCATTCCTCTTTGCACAATACAGGTCCATGGCGAAGAATATATTCGAGTTGAGTTGGCCATATAAAGTGCAGCCGCCGCACAAGCACCAGAACAATAGTTCAACCAAGCTGAACGATTATAGCATTCCAAGAACGGAAGACCAATGCCCATTGACGTGGCATTGAGTGGGCTGGTGCGACGTTGATGCGCAGTGACGCGGCACCGGTGCGCATTAACGCGGAGGCCGACGCGGTATCGGCGCCGCAAGCAGAAATTAAGCTTGTGTTTGAAGGTATCCGCAGGATAGATAAGGATCAAATACACCAGACATGATCCAAGTTAGCACCCAGAAAAAAATGTTTTCAGCCAAATCTTGGCTGGCCGTCATCGTATCATATTGGTGATAAAAATTTTGACGGAGTTGATAGGATACATCTTCCAAAATTGCTGAGGCTCAACGACGACAGCTGTGTTTTATGATGGGTAATTTGAACCGGAGCGCTCTGATATCACCTAGTGCACCAATCACTTTCAAAAAAAGGAGCGGGAAGGGAAGAGGCTCATCAATCTGACCCGATACATGAATCTGCGAGGCAAGCGGGAAGACATGAAGAGCAGAGAAAAGGACAGCATTACATGCGCTGAAAATGTCAATCACTGATTGGCCTTACAAATTAACGCGCCAATTCGAAGTCGGGGGAGTCATTTGAACATTTCCATCCGAGGAGTCAACTGCATCTGCCTATATTGATGCTGCCTTGACGCGTTCACCCACACAACCTGAACCAAAGCGATCGATACTGCACTGGTATAAAAGTATTCAGACGCCAGTAAACTGCTCCACTAAATCAACAAAGGTATTGAAGGGCCCTTCCGCAAAGAAATCTAGATTCAGATCATGTCCGCTTCCCTGCGCCACCACAACGTCAAAACTCTGTGCCTCCGGCCATAAGAGGCGTTCCGCTGCAGTCAGCGCCGCGACGTCCACACACCGGCCAGTTCCCGTGCAAAACAGCTGGTCCTCCGAGCCCACGACCTTCGCGACGGGTCCGGTATACTGCGTCCTCAACGACGTCGCGCCCACCTGCAGGCCCGTGGCCAATGACCCCACATCCTTCGTGAAGTCGTCGAATGTGAGCATGCGGGGCGAGAAGGAAGTCGGGTCCAGGGAGTAGAACATGCTTCGGTTGCTCGTTGTAACATAGTCGGGGTCGAGGTCGCCCCAACGGAGCGGAGTATCATCACGCGCGCTTGTCGCTGGCCCAGGGATTGGCGCGCCGGGCTCGACGATCAGTTCACCCGTGAGGATGAAACCGTCGAAGGGGGATTGTGCACCCTCGACTATGGCGCCAAAATTTAACACGATTGACCCTGCACTGTGGCCTATACCAATAACCTTTTTGAAGGGATGGACCCCAGGGAGAATTGACGTCGTCTTGAGGTGACGGGCGAGTTGCGAGACGGCGGCCGCGTTGGTGGCGTATTGCACGTCCGACGCATTGACCGGTCGCGTACTCAGCCCGACGCCCACTAAATCGATCGCCAAAGAAGACAACCCTCGGTTGCAGGCGAATCCCGCGTAGGAATAGTTTCGGAACTCTTCCGTCGGAGGAGACCAATATTGGTTGGTGTACGAGAATCCATGCACAAGAAGCTGTATGGCATCTAAAAAATGACATTAATTACGCTGAAAACAATTCTGATTGACCTGCACTCTTGGGAGACACAATGTCTGGCTGACAGAAGACACCGAAGATGCCGTACGTCTCGTCCAGACGGCGTAGACTGCTTGCATTGCTTTCGAGCCCACCGAGTGGATCCGCAGGGTCCTTCGGAATGAGCACGTCGACGTGAACAGGTATAACAAGTGGCGAACAGCCGCAGGATTCACCGAATGCGACATAGGTGCTCGAGGAACACAAGAAGAACGAAAGCGCAAACACTTTTGTTCGGAGTGAGAATGGGAGCATGCTTGTAATGATAAAATACCGTTGAAGTGGGCTGAATCTTTATACTGCACGAGACTGGCTTCACGGAATGCTACGGTAGGCCGTAAGATGCTGATTCATCGTGTTTCGTATTTTTACCGGATGGATGTCATCTGATGTGAAGAGCGGTGCGAAAAGAAGGCGTATTCATAGCGGGAGACCCAAGAGACCCAGGTGAATAGGAACATCCTTTGCATGGTGCGACGGGGAGGAAAATATTTGCCTCCGGGATTCCGAGGGGATGAATGCCTCGGTTGGCTCGGAAGTAGAGTCTCGTCAGTCGTTGGGTACCATGGCGGCTGAGCGAACATCGGATCTCGGTTCACCGTGGGAGGCGGGACGACTGATTCGCCACCGACCGGGATGAATCAGCAAGGCTAATAGTAGTGTGAGAGTGCCCCGGGAAGCCAAAGCGACTTTGAGACATCGGCTTTAGCGGATAATTCTCCAGGGATGATTCAACGAACGAGGCAACGCGTGTGGCGACAGCGGCAGCACACAGGGGGCATCAGCCACCGCTTAAAATCCATAAGCCGCAGCGCTCATGAGCGGCAGGTAGTTGGCAGATTGCTCGCTTATTGATGGCTCGGCGAAATCGCCTCGTGTTTTCCTCGTGTATGTGTGTAATAAACATTTATCTGTGGTGGGTTCAAACCTGGGTAACGGCGTTCTTTTTAAACATCACATTTTATTTAGGGGCAGACTCAGAAATATAAAAGGACTGTTGGCTACACATCCAGTAGATTGCCGAACTCTTTGTAGACATATTCTCTACAACAGTTCTATATTTTCGCAGCCTTCACGACCTTGTTGTTTCCTAAACTGGTTCTAGTTTAGTGGGGTGGGTTGTACTTGTGCTATTCTGTGAATTCTTTTCTTTCAGAACAAAATTCCAGATAATATATTAGCTTGACTGGGTCCCATTTTCTGGAACATGCCAAGTTGTAATATACTGTGCTACTTCACCATCCTAGCACTCTCGACGAGCTCACCCCTTTCAAGGCTATAGATCACAGGCACCCAATGGCACCCAAATAAACACTGACCGAGATGGGTTCACCTATAGCCATGACATTGGTTCCTCCTCAAAGACTGCAAACATTCAAGAGGAGTTTTGCCACTTGACGATTGTATATCTCCGAGATATTATGCTTTTCAGGATACTGGTTGTGTTCCAAGAGCCACACAAAAATTCTAGGTTCCGTGGATTGCATCGACTGAGTGAATATTTTCTGTCCCTGACAACACACCCGAAAAAGACTCAACAATGCTGACAGAAATATGTCTATAGAGTGTGGTAATCTTTTGGAGGTGTAGGTGACATTCCGGTTGCATATCTGAGTGTGCCACTAAATAGAATATGGTGTTTCAAAAAGAGCACTACTACCCAGGTTTGAACCCGCTACACATCAATGTTCATTACAAATACACACGAGGAAAACATGAGGCAGTTTCTCCAAGCCATCAATAAGCGAGCAACCTGCCGTTCATAAGCGTCTGCGGCTTATGAGCTGATAAGCGGTGGGTCATGCCCCCTGTGGCACGACCCTCTACTAGTTTGGCTATGTCCACGGTGGCTATCCCCATCCGTTTTGATTCTCCAAACAGGGCGGCAAATGAGTAGGAGAGGCCGGTGAATACGACCAATCGACATCCACTGTTTTAGAGAAGTTGACCGCTCTGGTCGGAATATTGAGCGAAGAGGATTCCATAACATATTGACAGCGGAGGCACATCGATATCCTCAGCACGCCGATGGCCAATGTTAAACCGTTAGAAGTTGCGAACTTCCAAAGATCAACGCTTCGATGACCAGAAGCAAGATTTATTCAATGTCTGACAGTCTCCCCGCGATTCGCCAGAAGTTGCGAACTTGCAAGTTTGATTGAGCGCCTCAGTGGCCTCACATTCACAGTGTGTGTTGCAAACAGAGGTGAGTGTGTGTTGGGGTAATTTGGCACAGTGGAATCAGTAATCCGGCAGAATCCACCGTCTGGCTTGCATCCATCTTCTATGGTTTTCCCATTTATTCCATTTGCGCTGTATCATCTCCGAGCAAACAGATTAGAAGTAAACCTTGCCTGAACCAACGGCGATTTATCATGAAACTACTGCCAACCATGGGCCAAAATGCATATAGCTACGTACATCCCTGTTGGCCTGAGGTTACTTCCTACACGTGATCGATCACCGGCCAAAAAAAAAAAAAAAAACGCTGGTGACTCCGCCAATACACTTCCCAAATCAAGTAAAAATACTGTATTTAGACATCACGATCGAGAGGAATGAGCAAAATCAAACCGCCGATCAAGGAATCCTCGATCGGCATTTCCTCGTTCTCCTCGTTCGAGGAGATTTGTAATGTCAGGCCGCCGGCTTGACACGGCACCTTATTTTGAACATAGCCAAGACTATTAACATGGTTCTCCTTCATATGCAAAACAATTAATTTTTTGAAGAGCGAGATCTCTCTGAAGCAATGTCCTGCATGCCCTGAAATTATCTTAGATTTTAACCGTACACCGTTATTAGACAATGGACCATTTAATCAGAACAATGGGTGGCCTGAGCCCCTTTCCTTAAATGGGCGACAGCTCCCGGATCCCCCTATACATCGTGTATTTGGGCTGTTGACCTCCGGAAGAATTGTCCAGCTTCTTCCCACAAAGAACAGTCCTCTGCATCCGGTCGCCATCCCAGTGCCTGCCGTTGGCTGCAAGATTGCATCCTTCTGTCTTCAAGACCTGGTGTCCGGCACTGATCACTTGAAGCCAAACTCCGTCTCTCACATCGCTCATGTAATATTTGCCGCAAGCGCCTTCTTGTATCCAAGTCGATTGTCTCCCTAGCAGCGGTTTCCATATATCATGGTCCAATCGCTAATCATGGGATGGTACATCGCAACGCCATATACAGCTGGCATCGACTGTAGGATCTCCCGGACCCAGTCATACTACTCGCTATCACAAAAAGTAACCGGAAATCGATTTATTACGGGAGATTACATGAACTGAGCTCAACCACCAACTATTGACAGACACCTGAGGATCCTACATGCAGATTCCCCAACTTATTTTGGATGAATGGGATCACCGGCACTGTCTAGAGCCAGAGAGAGATCAGCGATGCTGATGGCAATTATGTCATCTCACGATCCACCCAGAAGATTGTCCTCAAATAAATAATCTGAGACTAAATAGAGAGGGGATTGAACATGGAGTGGGCTCTCATGAATCTTGGCCTCATTATAGACGTCTAAAACCAATGATATTCCCGTGGAACGAGCCAGCAAGCAGTGCTGCAATATTACCCCCAAAATTGCAACATGCATCGGGTAAACCCCAATTAAAAACATAATCTCTCCAAATTGGTGATTTAAATAGCTGTAATAGTCTCTCCAGAGTGTCCTGATGGGCTTTTGTTCAAGACCAAAACACTCAGATGCAAAATTGAGCCAAACATGTTGTGCAAAGAATTTGCCAAAATGAGCCAAACTGACTTCCTGAGTGTTTGGCTTATTCTCGCCATACATCAGCCTCCTAACCTTGTCCATGGTGGTAGAAATGTGTGAAACATACCCTGAATATGCCCCCAGCACAAAATAGGCATCTAAAGCGTGTAGACGGGCATGTTTTCAAACAGTTTTGGCCGTTTGAGGCAGAATCACGTGCGATCAAATGTATCCATTTATTGAGCACATAGAGACTGATTTCAAAGCCGATGGTTGCGTGAAGGGAGGTCATATATCCTAAAAGGCACAGCCACCGTGTTGGAACCAAAAAAATCTACAAATTGATGCCATGAAAACTCAATTTCCGGTTACTTTTTGTAATAGCGAGTACATTACTCGTGCTTTTTTCCCAATCCACATGAGCAGCTCTGGAGTCCTATAAATCGGGCAACCAGACCGTCATGAATCATGCTTGGAGTTCTGGCGACGGGTCCAAGGACCATCCAGACGGCGACAGACGGGTCAGCGATAGTGTAGAATTGAGTCGGCAATCCCCCGAATCGCTATTGGCCGAGCGCTGCACTCAAATATAGTTTCGGCGGGCGTAATTTTAATGCAGCTGAGAACTTCTACACCCCACCGCACCATGTCATGTAGGCGTGGACTCGTGCTTGACGCCGCTTGCGGCGGGAAAGTCGTTGAAAGTCCCTTATGTAATGAATCAATCTTGTCGTGTAAAGGTGGTCAATGTGCAACGCAACAGAAGAAGTCAATCATCTCGAGGAAATCGATTCAGGAATCTGCAAATATTCTGAGGAACACGGATTCTGGGCGATTCTGCGTCGGGTAGAATAAATGAAAGCCACCAAGCTGCCTTGGGATACGATATAATTGATATTCAAGTAATACGACGGATGTTTCATGACTGTAGCGCCGTGTGGCAGTCCATGGGAACGAATTTAAACATCTATCAAGTCTAGTCTCGTATCAAGCCTTCATATACTCTTGTGAAGACAGTCGTTCACACGTAGATAAATATCAAGTGACACTTGACAGCATTTGCGGTCGTCGCGCAATACACAGCTTTGGCGCTAAACTTCGACATGCATATGTACTGAGCGCGTGTTGAGGGAGAAATGGGTACCTGAGCGCAACAAGTTTAAGGGCAAGCATAGGCAATACCCGACACATTCTTCTCGGCCAGCAGGCTGCTCTTTCAGAATGTGCACATTTATCAAGGATGTGCGGCAGCTAAGTTAAGAGAGCCTTGATTGAGATCGAAGTTTAATCTTGTACAACGACTCTCCGCAGCGCCCGTTGTTTCCCAGGTGTTGAGATAGATATATAGCAGTGTATCTTTGATGGAATATTGAGGCGCTATATGGCATGTGCGTGCACAGCCTGTCAACTGTGACTGTGGCGCACTTAGTTACCAGGTCCCCGCCTCTTTGTTGCCGTTCCTCTGGATGACAATTTAAATGTGTACCTTAATTACAGTAAAGTAGTATATATGCCATATAGATAGCGATGGACTCCCCGCGCGTTTGTCACGGGCTCCCTGCTTATATTGGAGTCTTGGCATTGAATCCCAACAGTCTTGACACATTCCTACTCATATCTTCCCTGATAACAACCACAATGTCCAGAATGTGAGTCTCTACCTCATTCTTCTACTTACTAAACCAAATATTTCACCCATTAGTGCTCATCTTCACAGTAAGCACTGCCTCTGCCTGCCTGGCTGAGCGGGCTGTAGTCATTGATTTTTTTAGGTGTTCTAATGAGATCACAATCCAATCCACATGCCGATCTCCCACTGGGTATGCAAATTTTTGCCCAGCTAATTGTAGAGGAAACAATTGTCCAGCAAACGGCACCAGTGGACTTAGAGAACACCCAGGATGGTCCCAGTTGGAAAGTCAAGTTTGACTGCAGAGTGTTTGTGTTCCCGGTCAACTAGTTATGTGTTTATGGTGCTGATTCTCACTCATTTGCGGGAACAGGCCATCGCACACACAGACCTTCAGGGTAGCAATCATGCGCAAAACCCAGCGAGGTACTCGACTTCTTGGCTCCATTGAAATTGGCCAAGCAGAAGCACTTTTCTATGGTGATCAGCAGAAATGTGCGTTTAGCCTCTATGCAGGAAACCCAAATCTGAATGCTACAGTGCAGCCTTTGACGTCCCACTGCTTAAAGTCAATATTGATGGTCCTTCTCTGGATCTGACAGTGGTTTTCTCAATCTCAGGATCATCCCCAGAAGCACTGGATCATGACAGGGATGATGCTGAAGGGATTCAAAGTAAGATATGGCTCATCTGAATTTACAAAGATATATCCTAAACTTCTATAGTTGGCTCATTGAACAACGAAGCAATTGTGAAACATCTGATACAGATGGTTCTGTTCACAGAGTGTAAAATCCAACTCACCCAAGAACTTTGGGTTATGCATGAGAGAATCCTTCTCCTTCCCCCTGCAAATGAGCGCCGGTGTGGATTTCTTACCCTACTAGGTCATGTCTGTGTGCAACAGTGGAAGGTCTTCCACATAGTGGATGCACTGAACACAGCTGTCTGTACATATGATGATGCAGTACGGGATGGCTTAACAGTTGTGGCCTCCCTTCATGATTTTGGCATTGCCTTGCTGTCCCGGATTGAACAACTTGGAGATGTTGAAGACATCATCAAGTGTGTGTATGTTATGGGAAATGTGGTCCAGCTCACTCCAGATGGCGATCTGGCAAAACCATCACGATTGACCAATCTTGCAAATTCTCTTGCACATCAGTTTGAGCACCTTGGTGACCTTGGTGACCTCAAAAAATCTGTGTCAGTGCAAGAGGATGCTGTTCACTTGACTCCAGAGGGTCACCCTAGCATGCCATTACGATTGAACAATCTTGGAAATTATCTTGCACGTCGCTTCAAGTGCCTTGGTGACCTTGGTGACCTCAACAAATCAGTGTCAGCACAAGAGAATGCTGTTTGATTGACTCCGGAGAACTACCCCGACAAGCCATCATGGTTGAGCAATCTTGGAGATTCTCTTATGCAACGCTTTGAGCACCTTGGTGACCTTGAAGATCTCAACAAATCAGTGTCAGTGCGAGAGGATGCTGTTCACTTGGCTCCAGAGGGTCACCCTAACAAGCCATTACTGTTGAAAAATCTTGGAGACTCACTTATGCGTCGTTTTGAGCGCCTTGGTGAGCTTGGCGACCTCAACAAATCAGTGTCAGTGCAGGATGAAGCCATTCAATTGATGCCAGAGGGCCACCCTGACAAGCCATCACGGTTGACCAATCTTGGAGGTTCTCTTGGAGGTTCTCTTATGCGTCGTTTTGACAGCCTTGGTGGCCTTGGTGACCTCAATAAAGCAGTTTCAGTGCGAGAGGATGCTGTTCACTTGACTCCAGAGGGCCACCCTAACAAAACACTACTGTTGAACAATCTTGGAGGTTCCCTTATATGTCGCTTTCAGCACCTTGGCAACCTTGATGACCTCAACAAATCAGTGTCAGTGCGAGAGGATGCTTTTCGCTTGACTCCAGAGGATCACCCTGACAAGACATCACAGTTGGAAGGTCTTGGAAATTCTCTTATGCGTCGTTTTGAGCACCTTGGTGACCTCGGGGACCTCAACAAATCAGTGTCAGTGCGAGAGGATGCTGTTCACTTGACTCCAGAAGGCCACCCTGACAAGCCATTGCACTTGAACAATCTTGGAAATTCTCTTATGCGTCGCTTTCAGCACCTTGGTGACCTTGATGACCTCAGCAAATCAGTGTCATTGAAAGAGGATGCTGTTCACTTGACTCCAGAAGGCCACCCTGACAAGCCATTACTGTTGAATGATCTTGGAATTTCCCTTCTTTGTCGCTTTGAGCGCCTTGGTGACCTTGGTGACCTCAACAAATCAGTGTCAGTGCAAGAGGTTGCTGTTCACTTGACTCCAGAGGGCCACCCTGACAAGCTATCACGGTTGAACAATCTTGGAAATTCTCTTTTGCGTTGTTTTGAGTACCTTGGTGACCTTGGTGCCCTTAACAAATCAGTGTCAGTGCAAGATGAAGCCATTCAATTGACTCCAGAGGGCCACCCTGACAAGCCATCACTGTTGAACAATCTTGGAGGTTCTCTTATGCGTCGCTTTGAGCGCCTTGGTGATCTTGGTGACCTCAACAAATCAGTGTCGGTGAGAGAGGATGCTGTTCACTTGGCTTCAGAGGGCCACCCTAACAAGCCATCATGGTTGAACAATCTTGGAATTTCCCTCCTTTGTCGCTTTGAGCACCTTGGCGACCTTCACGACCTCAACAGATCGGTGTCAGTCAAAGAGGACGCTGTTCATTTGGCTCCAAAGGGACACCCTGGCAAGCCGACATTATTGAGCAATCTTGGAAATTCTCTGTTGTATCGCTTTGAGCATCTTGGTGACTTTGGTGACCTCGACAAATCAGTGTCAGTGCAAGAGGATGCTGTTCAAATGACTCCAGAGGGTCATACTGACAAGCCGTCACTGTTGAAAAATCTAGGAAGTGCCCTCTTCCTTCGCTTCACATCCATTAAGAATCCAGCTGATCTACAGAAATCTGTCCTCTGCTCCTCTGCTGCTGCATGTTCAACAACAGGTCCAGCTCATATCCGATTTGATGCTAGTACCATGTGGGCAAAATATACAAAACTTCAAGAGGACCCTTTGGGAGCTTTCAATGCCTATTCTGTAGCTATGGACCTTCTGCCTGAACTAGTATGGCTTGGATTATCTATCCGAGACCGGCATCACCACCTCTTGAAGGCTAGTGAAGTAGTAAGGCATGCGGCTGCTGTTGCTATTGCCCTTGGTCACTTCCAGCAGGCAGTGGAATGGTTAGAACAGGGTCGATCAGTCATCTGGAACCAGTTGCTAAACCTGCGCACACCTGTGGATATCCTTGACAACAGCCACCCTGAGCTTGCTCAACAACTTCTCTCTCTTTCATTCCAACTTGATGGATCAGGAACTCATGTATCTGATCTAGAACCAACCAAATCCACCATGCATCAGTCTCCACAGTCAAGTGCAAATCAGGCTCACCAGAATGCTCTGGCCCGAGAACAGCTCCTACAGAAGATTCGTGGGTTAAAAGGCTTTGAGAGGTTCTTGTTGCCCAAGACTATCTCTGAACTTTCACAAGCTGCACAACATGGGCCTGTTGTCATTCTGAATAGTACCCATGGTCAATGTGATGCTCTCATTCTCATACCTGGCCTTGATGATGATGTTATGCATGTTGCCCTTACCAATGCAAAGCCGATGAATGTTGAGAGCATGGCACAATCCCTCTGTCACCTTGTGAGAGGAGGACCTGAAAGAATAGTATGGAAAAGGGAAGGACAGATGAATCCAGAAGAAGAATTTGCACAACTCCTTTCTGAGCTCTGGCTAGGAATTGTCAAGCCAGTTCTTGAAGGACTTGCAATGGTGGTAAGTCAATTCACTTACTTCACACATCCTGTATTTTAACTGGAATTGCCTCAGAACCCATCTGAAACTGACCTCTCACGTATCTGGTGGTGTCCAACTGGTCCTTTTGCATTTCTCCCCATTCATGCTGCTGGCCTCTATGGAAAGAATGTCACTTTGGCTCAAAGCTAATCACAATTACAATTATATACATGTTCTGTGAATCCTCAAATTTATTTGGATTTTTCGAGTGCCATTTGACGCTGCTGTGGAAGAGTTAAGTTGAAGGGCAAATGTCACAATCATGTCACCTTATCTCGAACCATGTGCTACAACACCAGTTCAAGCATGTTTAGGGAGATTCTGAAGAAGCAGATCGTCGCAGATAAGCACTAATAGTGAGACTGATTCAAAGGAAAACGAGAAAAATGCCGTGCGCCGTCAAAACGACGAGAATTGACAATCACCGTACACCCCTTACTAACGAGAATCGAAAACGAAACTCGGCAGAGCTCGGCCGCATCAGACGGCTCTCCAGCGTTAACAGTCACACCTCGCTTGCGTGTGCGGGACCGAAAGGCTGTGTCCCGACATATACCCGCCGCTTGTCGATCGACATCGCCACGCACAAGCCACGCATGCCAATCTCACTTACTAATCCCTTACTGTATTCTCACACACCCTGGTCAATATACATTTGTTGCTTCTGCTGGACCATCTTCAAGTTTGCTCGACACAAGTTTGGATAGCGCCTTGCGAGCTTTTACTCAGCTGCGATCATTTTCGTTTTTCGGTTACGTTGCAAGCTCGGTCGACCCTGAATAAAATAGATGCATAAAATAAGACCACCCCAGCTCACTTTTAACACCCCACTTGGCCTACACTCTTTTGCTTGACCATACTTGCTGTTGCTGAGCTGCTGATTGATCTTTGGTTCCATGGCCGGTGGGCGAAATCTTGATGGCATCTTGATCATACTTACCGCTCCATTAGGCTATCAGAAGCCTCGGCTTCCACTGTCCTCGGCATCGCGATCTGCGGCACGCCTCTGTATTCTTTTCCGACTCTTTTGCAGTATCTTAACTAGTACCCTCCTTGGATTTTCTCTCCTTCTTGTCCTCCCACAAGCGACATCGTTCGATACTATCTATCTTGCGGGCTACACCTCCCTCTTGCTGACAATCTGGACCATTTTGTCAGGTAGGGATCTAACATTGCTACATTGTTACACTGCTTTAATTCACTGTAACTGAACTGACTATCTCGTGCAGGCCAATTGCTGTTTCCCGTAGCAATTGATACCGTGCGGCTTTTTAGCTTTGAGCGGACTCGCTTTAATCGTTCACATGTGTCTCACATGCGAATTGACCGTTTACGTCGCCTCCCGGGCTACCGAGATCCACGGGCAGACTGCTATTCGCTCTACGAGCTTTTCACTATCCCTGCTTCATTCTTCTTCAGTCTAGGGAATTCCGTGTGGACGTTCGTGGCTTCCTGTACTGCTTCTTTCATTTCTCCGATTGTCTCGAGGCTCGGCTTCTACTCTGGAGATGCACAGGCAATCTCGGCCGGTATGCTCGTTCCAATACTAACTTCTCGTTTAAAGCTAATGCTATTTCTAGACGATGATTATGCTTGCCCTAAGACAATTCACGCAGGCCTCTGTTTCTACTCTCCCTTTACAGAGACTGATGAGGCAGATATGGTCTCAGACGGTGCGCTCATCCCAGTCCCTTTTGTTCACACCTGATATTATCAATTCCAGACGACCCCGGGGACGGTGTGTTGATAAGTTTACAATCCCGGTCGATCTGAATTTTTAACTGCCACAAGAACCTGACAAACTATCAATGTCAAGTGTTGTACCGATGGTTTATATGGCTCATGCGGCTTCCTTTCGTCTCCGCGGCGGGTCTAATTCCGATGGGGACGATTCGGAGGATAATGGCACGTTCATTCAATGTGCTGCCTGAACCCACCTGATTTTCATGTTTAGCTGATGAGAGCGATGAACCTGACTCCAATTCTGCGGGTCCATCTAGCAAACGTAAAAGAAACACGACGCAGCCACCTAGGCCCCGAAAGCGACCAAGTAAGGGCAAAGGTAAGGCCTCAGATGACGAATCGGACTCGGAAACTGCGATTCGGGTCACACTTGGCGGCAAGAATGGGGCCAAAGGAATGTTCGTCGATGAAGAATCACACTTATATGACGCTCCGGAGTTCTGGGATGTGTCAGCCCATCGTGTCGCTATCATTCTGGATGTTTCGGACACACCCGAGTGCCTTCAAGGCGATCGAAAGCTGATGTCCGTCGATGCATACATCAAGAAACAGGTTTTTATCTCACACAATTGATCGAGTACTCAATGCTAACTATCTTTCTCAGTGCCAGGATGCGTGGACAGGTCCTACTGGATCCAAGAAGACCGGCCTTGCCCTTGTCACCATCTTGGACGAGGGTAAGGTGATACCATGCCGTCGCTCAAACCTTAAATGTAACGGTTTTTACACCTGCTCCTTGGCCTCTCCGGACCATCTCCTCGGATTCGAGCGCTGGGATGTTGAGTCCGATACTGATACCCAAGAGCTTATTTCGGGACCGATGTTTGAATCCAAGAATACCGAGAGCACTGATATTGTCGCGATTGCAACAGCGTAAATTTATTCTATCTGTGGTAGCGATCTCTTTCTGACGCCGACTCAGATTTTATCGGAGTGTGACCAACCAGCACTGCAAGGCTAAGGGTGACGGTAACGGCCAGTTCGAGTGCGGGGGACATGCGGTCATGCGCAAGTACCGGACGGTATTCAACTTCTATTTCATTTCATTCTCTCCGCTCATTCAAATTCAGGGTAAATCCAATGGAAAACACTACTTCATCGGGTGTTCAAATTGGTCCGATGGCGACGGTTTGAGCCATCGCTTCACCAAAATCCCGCCCCAAGTACGTGAATCGATCCTTCGGTCCCTGTTCCGTGGCGAGGAGATCGTGGAAGAAGACACTGAGGTGGTCGAGGGGTACTGTTCTGCGATCATACACCCATCACACCTTCCGCGAAACAAAGAATGTGGTGAGTTCAATCCGGCAGTTTTTGAGATCGAATAGTTGACCTGTCTCTACCTCAGCGCGCATTCATTATCGGGACAATAAAAGTGTTGTTGGCCATCTGAAAGCGCAAACATGCCTCGCTGAACTTCTTATCCTCATCCCGGTTGACGAGAATGACTTACGAGCAGTCGTCATTCCCAAGGCTGGTGTCCCCCATAACCACCCGGCATTTGTACGAACCAAGACCCCATTTCAAGTCGCCCAGAAATACAAGAAGGCTGCTGAGACTACGGGGGTAATTGGTCAAACTACCCTTCGCATTGATAAAGGTACAAGTCTTCAGTTTTGCGTCTGCTTCTTTAAACTTGATTGATATTATTTCAGCGGCCAGCACAAGAGCGCTTCTTGACGGGAAGATCCCTCAGGAAATACACCCAAGCATGGTCAATAATCGGAAACGGCGTGAAATTGTACAAAGTGTTCGGACCGCCAGCTTCCCAGACGGCACCGGAATGAAAGGTAATCGCAATCCATGACACATCCATGACTGCGCTGATTTGTACCACTACCGATCAGCTGTTTTGCGCGAGTTTGAGAAGGATAAATCTCGTAATATCGGAGATCGTTATATCCACTCCGTCATCATGCAGGCCGACATGGACATTATAATCACGGTCAATCCGGACCTTGCTGAATTGGTGCATGATGCCTCCTGGATCATGGTCGATACGACATTCGCTGTTGTTCACGGTACCACAAACGAGTGGAAACTCCTCATTTGGTTGAAGGGTATGGACAAAAGTGAGCGTTTCCTTATTCCATGTTCGGCAAAATCGAAGCTTACCTCTTTGAAGGGACGGTCATTGGGCGTGTCTGGAGTAACAAGGCCACACGCGAAGCCTTTGTCGTTGTTTGGAACGGAATATTTGAAGCAATCAAATCAATCACTGGGAAGTCGCTCAACTTCAAAGTTTTCTCACAGAAATCTTCGCTTCTTGGTGCTATTGGTGATTCCGAAGGAGCGCAAGCACAAGGCCTCGGTGATGTTATTATTCTACGTCAGATGAATACACCGCACGTGAATGGAGTTCCTACGGTCACCGTGGTCAGCATCCTTCTCTTCATCTGGAAGACGTGCCTAGTACACTTTAAACGGTACATTTTCTTTTGATCCAGTAACGGCGTAGTTTCACATACTCGTTGATTTCCAGTGGAGTATTCAAGCTCGAGGCACATGTTGACGACTACATCTTCAACTGTCTGCTCGGTTTTCCCTACCTCGAAACCTCCGAGGAGATTGCAGCATATCGTGACTTCTGCCAAGCCTCGACGAATCCCAAAGTTCAGAGTTCGTAATTTATCCAGCTCGAAAACTCGCGAAATTGATTGATCTTTCAGGTTGGTGGGCACACAAAATAAGTTATCCGTGGCTTCTCCCTTCCTTGAATCGCTCTCTGACCAAGATGAGTCACCTTTACTGGGATCTTACGCCGGGGGACACAAATCCGATTGAAGGGAGCCACGTGCAAGACAATCAAGTCAACCACACCAATCTGACGATTCTGGAAGCTGTTTTATCGTACAGTATTTTTAACTTCATTTATTCACGCTGCTAATTTGATTCAAGGGCCCGTGCCTACGACCAGGAAACTGCGCGCATAATCACGGCATCCAAGGCTTCGGGAGTACTGGAAAATGGTAACAACTCCCAAACGGCTCGATTTTCGGCGCAGGCTCGTCGGCAGGCCCGGTCCAGAGTGAAGGCAATGGAGAAGGCCAATGCTGACGGAGGTAAAGAGCTCAGAGGGAAACTTCTGAAATCGCAACAGCAGATCGCAACCAGGGACGCAGAAATCAAGCGTCTACAGGATGAGGTATATGCGCTTCAAGAAAATCAGCGAGGTAATTTTTATTTAACAGATAGATACAGAAGGACTGACCACCTTATTATTACAGCCCCATCCCCATTGTTCATCCTCGATTCTCCTCCAAATTCTCCCTCGCCGATTCCTAGGACTCGTGGATCTGCGAATTACCAAGGTAATCTTCATTGACCGATAGAAATAGCTGAAATAATTTATTATTCACAGCCCCGTCCCATGCCAATGATTCGCCCATTGCTGGGCCCTCAAGACTACCGGAATTGGACCTCATCAGCCGCCGCCAGAAGCCGCGAGCTCGAGAGCCTTCTTCAGATTTCAACTACGAAGCCGCTCTGAAATCCGATGTGTTGGATACCACACTCCATCGTATTGCCTATGGAACCAGCGATATCGACGTTCCCATGTACCCGGTCGGTGATCCTGACGACGGCATTCTTGCTTCGGATCCGTACACTCCATCCTAGATATGATAATACACTCCTAATTACATCCTCCGCTCATTTCACCTCCAGTTTATTCTACTCACCCACCAATACATTCCATCGTAGATATTAGCCAAAACCCTTCTAGTCACTACAACTACTTCCAATTTAATTTTCAGTGTCTCTTCATAGCCACATAGGCGCCATAACAGGTTTTTAAAATTTATGACGACGTCAGCTCCGCACTTGATATGGGCTTCAATATGCACTTTTTTCACCAACACCTTCCAGAGTCCATGAAATGTGGAGAAATTACTCCTCGACCTGCAGAGGGCTAAGGATACATGTTGTCGTTGTTTGTCCGTCGCGTAAGATCCATTCAAATATCCAAACACCGTCATAGCCACTGTAGGCGCCAAGCTTGAGGTGAGCAAAATAAATTAGCCTGGAAGATGATTTCTGGAGGATCAAATACATGTTTTTAGCTCTCTAAATATTTCTGGATTCGACCAGGTGGCCGCAGCAAAGGGCTGCACAAATTTCCCCTGAGGCCACCCATCAGACAGTCCAAATATGTATGAACCAGAGGTTATGATTTTCACTGAAAAGGGTATATACGAGAAACGAAAACGAAAACGTCTATATATATACTGCCTGATTTTCAACGGTCTGAGAAAGATTCACACATGTTAGCAGAGGGCGGGGTGATGCGCCAGAGTGACCGCTTAATTAAGCGGGACGTTACTGTTGCGTTATTACGGCCATCGCCAGCCGGCAGCCGGCAGCACGGCAGTATATATATATAGCCGTTTTCGTTTTCGTTTCTCGTATATACCCCCGTACACCGGAACCACCATGTCACCTTTTTGGAACCCTCAAATCCTGGCCATTCGTGGACTCTGGGACCCAAAGCACTGTCCCGGGTGCTGATGCACGATGCATCTTTTGGGCGGATTGGCCAACGACGTGCGCTCCCAGCCTCAGGACACCGCGGTGCCACTTTCACGTCACGATCACGTACTTTCCTACGCCACCACCACTGGCACTGGTGTATTCCGGATAGGACCCTGGCCTATAACCTCATTTTGGATTCCTTTGGACCCACGGGACCGACAAGGGTACACGCACTATGCGCTAGGGGGCTGGCCTACGTTAGCGACGGACGACATTTGGATCCGCTGGCCTTTTGATGCGCACGGACCATCGGACCCTACTCCCGTGATTTCCGGTTATCTCCGAATGTGATGGCCTTGGCGATTCTTTCCTGGCAACGCAACGCTGATCATGAAGCGCCGGGACTCGGACCTTTGAGTACTGGAGCCGTTGGCCATACAGAACCTCGGATTTGCCACTTGGATATCACCACACTTGTTCGGGAGTGTTTGACGCCGAGTCGTCTCGCGTGGAACGATCGACTGGAACGTTTGGCCATGGTCCCACTGGAGTGATTGGCCACGCGGAGGTCGCCAATTTTCCTATGAATCCTGGACCGCTCCCATTTGGCCTGGTAGAATCTCTTGGATTTTCTGTACCGGTTGCTTGTTTTCACGAAGACCATCGGGTTCTTGTTTTGTTGGGCTGTCTCCTCAGAGACGGTTCTCCTACCCTAAAGTCCTTGGGTCTGCTTCTTCGGAAGCGGGTGGTGTGCATGCATCTGCAAAGGGAAAGCCGTACGACAGCTTTCTGTGAACTGGTGGATACCGGGGATTTTACCTGGGAGGAGGGAACTCCTCCCGTACACTTGCGCACTCCGCTTGTGGTCAGGTCCCACGAGGTTCTAACTGGAAATCCAGCCATTCCAATGGCCGGCCAGTTCACAGTTTGCCAGCGTCTTGTACATCCGACCCCCTGGAACGATGTTGTGCTCGGTTGGCATCTCGTAGATTTCTGTAAGGATAACCACCCGTACAGTACTACTTGTTTGTCTTCCGTAACTCGCTGTTCAGCTTGTGGACCACGCGAGTATAATATCCCCCCCCCCCCCCCCCCCCCCCCCCCCCCCCCCCCCCCCCCCATGGTAAATTCAAACTCCGATGATTACGTAACAAAGTTTAACTCTGATCGGACCCCGCACTTACTAACAGACTTCAACAAACGGAGGTACGACGTCAAAAATTGTTGAAGCGTCTGTCTAGGAGAGACTACTCCGGCATAGGCAGGCGAGATAGTTGGTAGAAAATAAATTTCTTGCTACCAGGAAGCACATCGCAATGTGTTCAACTTGTATTAAATGATCCAGGATATTATGATTCTACATACGGATGCAAGCGAGCGTAGCTGACCCCAACATGCGCGGGGTCTAGAGCATGGTGTGGGGCCGCGCACATGTTTACGGGAAGCCAGAAAATCCCTACGCTGATGAATTCTGAGATGCATGGAGTAAACGCGCGATAAGAGTGGAGAATAACATACTTGGAAAATCCTTTTCAATCTCCGAGATATCTGCCGCGGCTGCGCATCTGTTAAAATTTCAGTGTGCTCGGTCAACGCACGAGTTGAGTGAAAACCACAAATGCTGCAGCACCGTCGCGGGATCGCCAATATCGCGTGAATTGTGCGTGGCAGTAGACCCGCAAATAGTGACGAAGACGAAGGTGAGGATGCTGCTTCAGGGACTGTAATCGCGTGCATTACGGCTTTGTATTAGTGCGTTATAGAGCATCAGAGAAGCAGAGCCACACCATTACTGCAACTTGAGAGCTTGAATGAAGTGCGCAGGCGGACGTTGAATCGGTTACGAGCCGTCAAGAAAACTCAAGGCGCGTATTTTGACGTAATCGATCTACGACTTTCAACGGGACAGAAAATATACACGCTAGGTACGTCAGACCAGCCTCCACATGTGAGATACTACGCACCATGCGCGGCGGGTTGTAAAGACACAGAAGGTTACGTGGTGAAGTGGTGGACCATGGAGATCCATGGCATAAGCACACGATGCGTCTGGTCAGGGAGGTGACCAGAATAATATTAGCAGACGGCATGATTGTACAGTGTACTGTTGGAATTATTCGCGTCCCTTGATGTATTGAGCCTTGACTCAAATTTGGGACCGGGCTTTGCGTAGTCATTGAGCTTGATGCTAGTCAGTTGGAACGATTTGAGACCAGGACTTGCGTAAACTTGGAGCTTGATGCCCGTCTGATGTTGAATTGGGCGGCGCACAGCAACTTTTAACTTGAATTTGACTTGAAGGTGAACGAACTTGCATTGAGAGTGACACCGCCCTTGACCTTGATGCTTGCCAAGTTCCGAGGAGGGCACGCGTGGGTCGGACAGACAGCCACCAAGTACCGTGTTGAAGGGGGAGTAGCGCAGCGGGATGGGGAAGGGGTGCAAGCAGTGTTTTACTGATGCTGTAGACTCCATGTAAGGATGGCGATATTTAAGGGAGGAGAAAGGCGAAATGATGAGGGGGAAGGTAAGAAGCAACGCTAGCTCGATCTCTATTTGAGCGGGCTTTGCGCGCTGGATTTACGGGCATGTGATCTGCTGAAAAGGACGATGCTCATAATGCACAGCCCATGGAATGTCACGAAGAACCGCGACGATCGACACTTGCTGTACGCACCGAGTTCCAATTCCCAGCAGCGCAGCGTTGCCACCATGCTGTGAGCAGATTGGAGAATGGAAGGATCGCCAGGTAATATCGAATGGGTTTTGGCGCCTCCCGGGCCAACGCGGATGCTTGAAAAGGATCGGTTGGTTTTTCCAAGTGCGCCGGCGTAGCGTTTCGGAGCCGGAACATGGGAGCGGGAGGGCCAGACAGCCGGTATACAGGATCAACAACTCGAGCCAGAATCACTGAGAGAAACTTGGCGCCAGGACCGCCGAATATGCAGGACGTGAGATGCTGGTGGGAACAAAAGAGACGCGGATCAAAAACACAGCCACCGCGTCTTTCTCTTCCCGGCTGTCTATAACAACGCCTACAGCCAGCTTTCGCTGGTTTCCGCGCATCCATTCCCCATCTTGAAGCTCTGGCGAATATTGCAGTAAGACTGCACTCCGAATCCTTTAGTCATCCTATGGACCTCTGTGGGACGCGATATTCTGTTTCGACATGCCCTCATCCCGTAGAACACCAAGCTCCAGCCTTTGTGCTTCCATCTCCCAGTCCTCGGCGATCCGTCATTAGTCCCGGCATCGTTTTCAGCCCCTCCTGGTTCCCACACTATGTGCATTGCGCCAAACTGCCGCCGTCAGATGTTACAGGCTCCACGTGCGTTCCCTTGTCCCGCTTTTCATCTCTCGTCCTTCCCTGAAACTTATACACATGCCAACCTACAACTTCTAGCAAGCATTTCGCACCTCGAACACTGTTCCTCTGCCTTCACGAGGCCCGCCATTCCAAATACGCTGCCGAATGCTCTCCGTGTGCCCCGATGGCGCATTCCGCGCCTCCCACGTCGCTGGGACCGTTATCTGCTTCTGGACGGGCGGTATTTTGCATGGTCTGCGGACGTATCTGCGCCATTGCGATTGCCGACACGTCGCTGCGCCGACCCGAATTCCGCGATAGAATTCGTCACTCAGGCCAGCTTTTCGGCTCCAATATGCGTTCAACGCCCCGGCAGCACTCACCCACGCATATGTGCGTCCTCACTCGTCATTTTAGACATGCTACTTCATGTGAGATTCCCCTCATCCGCTGCCAGCTATTTCATCTTTGTTTCAGCTCTGCATTGCTTATGCGGCGAATTGCGCAGAACGGAAAATGCTGTCCCAAAGTTACGCGTATGGTTTAATCGGCGCAAACTTGCGCGCGGGGCCCATCACTTTTCAATGGTTTCACCGGCACCGCATTGGCATAATTAAATCATATCGTCGCCCGAATTAATGTGTGAGTGTTGGCGTTCTTCCTCCGCTTTGTCTCCGCGTCCTCCTCGAACTATGGACGTTCCTGTGGACGGGATGTCCGCACCGGCTCAACGCTCGGACTGCATAACGTCATGGAACCCGCCATGCTCCTTCAGGGTTAGGACGTGTGCCCGGGTACACGCTACGCTGCGCGCGCTCTGGCGTGGGTTATTGTGCGAATTCCTTCCATCCCGGGTTTGCTTCTGATTCGACTCCTCTCTTCTGTTTTTCCTACCTCGAACGTCTTTGCATGATATCTGATCTCTTTGCTACCAACTGGGCTCGGACTGCATTGCATCGCCCAGTCTTCGTCGCGACACAGGTGGCGCTATGCACATTCACTTTGGCCTATCGACACTCACCGCGGCTCAGCAAAAACGTTATGAAGGGCCAAGTTTTTGAGGGCTTCATTTCCCAAGCTTTGATTCCTCTCGCTCTCTGGCATTCGACAACCCGCCACCGCACCGTGTCTCGGGCGACCGACGCGCCGAACAAGCTACATTCCCGATGTGGGATGTCCCAGACTGGATTTCTCGCTGCCCTATGCTCCTGCATCGTGCAGGGTGTGTCTAGCTTTTAACTTCCTCTTACCACTCCAACAATGCCGACAGCTAACCTTCGTTACAGTAATTCCCATCCAGTCCCGATCTTCGACTACCGCAGCGAATGGCTGGCACGTCTTTTACGAACTTCCTAATCCCTGTAGCTTCCTGCGGACGCGACGCGGCATCCTGGTTTTTCGACATCGCGGGCACTCTCACTACTGCGGCTCAGCTCCAAACTTCGCACTTCCAGTCTCAGCCCCGTGATTCCTGCTTAGCATCGACTGCAGTCGCTCATAGTTTCCCACTATTTGGCAGTGCATAATGTGAGTCAACAGGGACCACGCCCACCCGCGTCAGCAGACTCGACTCCGTGGCTCAAGCGTTGATATAATTATATCCAGATTCTTCCATGTGCGTCCTTCGGATATCTCTTTGTTCTCCTGTCCCACTTTGCATCCTATATTTTACACATCAGTGTGTTCCCTACAAGCCTCCTTTCTATCTGTTTCCTTCTCTTCTTTCCCTTAGAACCATGCTAACACCAATCTACAGCATCATGGAAACCCCTTCGCACGTTGAATGCTGCCCTCTCAGCTTTTCTCGACAGTGGACACGTGGCAAATGTTCATTTCGTTTACGCGTCCGAAATGCTTTCCGCATGCGGTGATGGCGCCCGCCAAGGCTGGCACGGAACCGAATCCCGCGACAGAATTCGTCAGTCAGGTAAGCCTTCTGTCTTTAAATTGCCTCCAACCTGCTGGCTAGGACACTCTCGCAGAGGTTCTTTCGTGGCGGTCCGCTAGTTTCTGTACCCTCGGACAATGTTCCACTCTCGCCGTCCTCCCTCGCGATGGGCCGGACGACGATTTATTCGCGCCACGCCGCCATCGCACTCGACAATCTGACAACTTGGTGGAGCCCACCGCCGCACAAACCGTATCGCGATATGTTCGCGTTCCCATTTCCTTGTTCCCTCCAGCGTTCTGCAGATGTACCATGCCCCCGTCAAAGTGCTGTACGTGCCGGAATCGTGTGGCTCTGGCAGCGAGCGTATGCTGCCGATACATGCTACCCTCCATATATTATCCGAAACGTCTTCCTTCCCGTAATTACATTACTCCGTTTTGCTTACGATATCAACTCTTCCCTGCCGCGGCTTTCTCATCCCTACCCCCTTCCTCTCTGGATGTCCATCTATCTCAAATATATCTCGTTCACATTTTTTCTGCGCCGCTTCCATAGCGACCTTTCCTGCGAGTCAAAACTCGCTCCCTTTCAGTGTCTTCGGATTTTTTTGGCCCCTTCGCTACCAAAATCCCTCACCTAGCCTGGGACTGTCGCGCTCATTCGAGGCTTCTTGTGCGACGCCAGGCACTGTGGACATCCAATAGGCTTTTGGACATCCACCGCGGCTCGGCAGAAAAATAAACACCAGAAAACACCAAGTCTGTCTGGCCTTGAGGGCTCCGTTTCACCTTCGATTCCTCCCTTTTCTCGTACGGTATACCTCTAGTATTCGCCCGGCCGTTGCTTCAACTAATCGCTCTTCTTTGTAACGCTGCCCGCTGCATACGGCACCAAATTGGCAAACTTCCCACTCGATACAGCGCACTACTACTCCGAGTCTTCTTGTACAGCGCAACCGCCATCCACCCTATATCATGACCCAGCGCTAGCCCCGACATGCACGCTTGGCGAGATCTACTCCCTCTATTAATCCGTCTGCCTCAGTGAATCTGCAGGAAACTGCGCCTTCAAGGTCACCTTGTCTTTGCACCCATCGTCCAGTCTGCAACAAACCGGCGATAACCAATACGCGTGGAAGGATGCTGGCGCTCAGGTGCGTGACAACGTACATCGACTCAATTTATTCTGGGTCGGCACCAACGCGATGCATGTGCACCTCGAGCTCGTTCCAGCTGCCAGTGCTTAATTTCGCCGTCGGTGTTGGTGCGTATCCGAATTTTCTGCTTCATATTCGCTTACTCATTGTTCTCCCCCTTGTTCTAATCCCCGTCAGCCCCGTTTTAGCTCACCCCAAACTGGTGCGCCTTCTTCGTCCCACTTCCTTTTTTGTTCTTTCTCCATTTCCATGCCTTTCTCTAGTGCATGTCTCTACAGAGTAGTCTATCGCACCGCCGTCTCTGCACGCCATTATGCTCTCACCAATGCGGCCCCGGGCGGCCCGAACCAAGATCGCTGCGATATCAGTGTGCTGCTTCATTTTGCGGTGCAACCATACGTGCGTGCTGGTTTTGGGCTCGCTGGCTGGCAAGATTTCGCCTGTTGTAGTCGACATTTGGGTCTCGACTCAGACCAACCGTCACATCATAAATGAATATAGCAAGGTATTTTCAAAGCGAGCCATCTTGAGGACACCCCTTGGAGAGCTTGACCGTTGGTTAGGCCCACCGCTCATCGTCATCGCAACATTGACATGCCAAATACACTGGATGGTTTTGGGTGGAAAGAGTTTCATTCGCCCCTCGCTAGGAATGAACAGGCAAGTCATCAACTACGCTATTCAGTTGGCGAGTGCGGTATAGATGCATGATGTCAAGTTGCTATTCGAACTCGGAATCAGGATCAGTGAATCGAAGATCCGCAGGAAACCATGCAGCTTCGGCGTCGCCTTCGGAAATTGAAAAATGTAACCCGTCGGCCCTCAAGGCCTCCACGCGACTGTTAAGAGATAGGTGGGGATCGCGTGTGAACAGGGTAACTCCGCGCAACTTTCCCGCTCGCCACCTGAATTCCACCGCCTCGAGAAAAATGGCCTCGGCACGACCCAACTGGACATCCAGGCATATGACTTCTAGGCTGGGTGCAAAAGCGGGGTCACTGGCTAGCCGTGAAAAAAGATCGAGATCGCGTGGTCGCAGTGGATCAAACACTTGGACGCAGAGCTGCACAATCGTGGGAGCGGCGTCGAGAATGCCAATGATCGAGGAAAGATCATAGCCGCCAAAGGAGAAGAGGCGTCTGAGTGGGCAGGAGGAACGATGCACAAGGGAAATGACAGGTGCGGCGTGTTCGAAGACGACCAATTCGTCGAGGACGGGGGTTTCGAGCAGACGCAAAAACTCCGTGTCGTACAAGGCCAACCGAAGGAGACTGGGAAAGCATACAAGCTCGAAGTCGGAGTCGCGCTGGTCGCGTACTGCACAGGTGATCAAGGAACAACATAAAATTTGGGGCGCTTCCCGCAGAGCATCGAGGTGCCCTCTCCAAGTGTTTTCGCCGCGATACCAGTCTAATTGAGACCATGGAAGTAACACGGGGAGCGATAGTGGAAGGAGGATGTGTCGGTTACCCAGGTACGCGCTCCGCAGACTGGGTGCAATCTCAAAACCACGAGACGCGGAAACTTGAATGGCATGCTCCCGGGCCCGATCGTCATATCCAAGGGTGACAATGCGTAGCGCACTCAGGAGCAGAAGTTGACCGTGGAGGCAATCGAGATCGGGTAAAAATGCAAGAGGAATATAGAGTGCCGCTGCTTCCCAGCGCGAACATTGCTGTGCGAGTAGCGTGAATGCTCGGCGTTCAATTTGGCTGTTCCCATTCGGGGAAGCGACAAATATGACAGTCAACGGCCGGCTTCCGGATCTCTGGAGGTGGGTTTTGAGAGCGCTCTCCGTGAAGTGACATCCTTGAGAAGGACTAAAGTCGAGGGCAACCACGGACCAAAGACTGGGGAAAGACAAGGCAATCGCACGCCAGCGTCGGCATACCTGCGTGATCATCCACGCTTCCCGAACCGCGATCTCCCCTGTCTCTACAGGAGTGTCGATGTCGATGGTATTGGACACCGTGAGCAGGAAAATATTCTGGAGCAGCTCATTTGGCATCTCGTTTCGTAGCGGAGAGACGATACCCGCAAATCGGCGGACATCCTCGTCAAGTTCATTGCGCTTTGGCATGAGCCGCAAAAGCTCCGACTGGAGGTGAGAAATTCGGTCGTCTAGGTATATCACTTCAGCTCGCCCCTCTGAAAGGATGCTGCGAAGACGGGGAACATCGCAGCCCGGGATTGGGTCATTCGTTTCCAACAGGCATCTATACGGTGATGACAGAGCCTGCCAGTCCAATCCTGGGGCGCTTGTGGACTTGGACTGAGGGCAAGTTGGCAACTTAGTACGGATGTACATGCAATACGGTGAGTGATGCATCCCACCATTGAATTTTCGATGATCGGCCCTCGGCTTCAAAAGTGGTCGAAACAAACCACCAGAATCCAGGCACAAGAGCGGAATTTGGGCCAGAAAGCGCAAGGGATGCGATGGGACACGATGGGAAGAAAGACAAAGAGTCACGGTCACACCGGCGTCATCGGTCGATTTCGTTGATCCGAGACCGGCAATCAGGATGGTTGGTTTTGCGCTGCAGCCCAAGGAACTAAAGAACAACCGATAACGTGGGCACATCCTGCAGAGTTTAGAGAGTCCCTCCAAAACATTTTCTAGCAAAACGGGCATCCCCGCGATTTCCCGGCTCGTCAGTTCACGGTTGGAGCGCATCCCCACTGACGACAGATTCTGGCTTCGTGAGCCCCTCGCCGACGAGAATTCTGACTACATTCTGCCTGCCCCTGAGCAATCTCCCAAAAAAAAATGGGGTGAACGCCTCGGAACTATCTCCAAAGCAGGCCGCTCTGCGCCAGCCACCCCCCAAAATTCACCCAGTTGACGACTTAGAGGGAGACAACGAGATTGATGCCTTTTTACTGAAAACACTCGATCCATCCCCCAAAAAAGATGGCAGCTCATCTCGTGCTACAGCGCAAGCCGCTGCCAGGCGGCGGAGCAAAGGGTCTCACCGCCGATACGAGTCTTGCGGATATGTGAAGGGTGCGGGATGCAGGAGCCTGAAGGTGATGAGGATTCGAACGAAGTGCAGTGCAACAACTGCAGGCTGTGTGCACACATCGCATGCTTAGCCACCAATGTGGATAGGGACGATCCTGAGATCGAGTTCATTTGTAGGAGATACAGGGAGGACTCCCTCGTTGATCTGTATGTATTTGTTCATTTATTCGCTCCACCCCGCTAATTGTACAACGTGTTAGCTGGCCCAAATCAGAGTCCCATCGCCTCATGTCTCGAACTGAAAAGCTGCTGGGGTGCTGTGGTACCCAGCGCAATGCATTGAGTGCCACAAGGACCGCGAATGCAAGAGGGATGAGTACGAGTTCCAATGGCTCGAGTGCAAGGACGGCACAACTTATAACTCGGCAACTTCGGACTTGCCGGTACTCATGCAACGAAAATTTTGCGAGGAAATCGACGGGATACACCTTACCGATAAGCAGGTAAGCCACTGCCATTCGCGAACTGAATTTAACTCACGGTTTATTGCAGATTGGCAAAGTTCGCATGCTGCACTACCTGGACCCCGGTTTCGAACGCCATGAAAATCCGGGACTTGCGGCCATTTTCGATGCAGCCGTTCACCCCATCGTAACAATCCTGGCAAAATTTCACAACAGCCATCCCGTAATTGAGAACTTCAAGACCTATTTCAAGGGGAAGAAGAAGAATGATCGAAGCCGACATGCAGACCAATGTATGGACAACTACGGTTTGGTCTCTAACCCTGAACTGGAAGCCATCCTAGAGCCTGCGTTGGGTCAAATTATGAACTACCCCGATCTGACGCATCTTCAGGATCATGAAAGAGTGAACGCGGACTTGGTGTGGGCTCTGCACCGCTTCAAATGTTGGCAGTCCAGCAACGATTCGACGAGCCGTTGAATTTGAACGGGGACTCGCTGGGCGGCCTCTTGGACGGCCAGGTCGTCTACTGCCCCAACGATGGGGACGCAGGTATCGAAGCGATGTTTTTGTTCTCCGGTGGGCCCTTTGATCGCATGCTGAAGTTCAGGTACGAGCAGGTGATTTATGACGAAGAACATCGCCCACACAGGTTCCGCTGCCTAGAAATTACTCGATTCCCAACCACCGATCCGATTCCAGTGATTATAAAGAGGAAAGAAACCCAGGACGTTGAAGGAGAACCGCCTTCCAAGCGAGCGAAGCCTAATCCAGTTAGGATGCCCGTTAAGGCAAAGAGGCAACCAAAGGCAAAGCCGAAGCCTACCTCGGGGACATCACCTTCAAAGAATGTTGTGTAGCTTAGAGTGTGTTCGGCTGCAAGATGCTACATCTGCATCGTTGCCATTTCCCTTATTTAGTAGTCGTGGGAAGATGCAAATTCATTTGACGTTTGTGACCATATTGTGACCCGACGTGTCTTTTTCTTGGTGCTCTCAAATTACTCTTCGCGTCGCGCGCTCGCCACATCCTGAAATACTGATGTCCCAGGCAAATTCTGGCAATGCTACGTGGATAGACAAGGACTGTGTACAGCTCCTTGAGCATCTCGTCGAAAACAAGGCTGCCGCTGGCGACGGTGCCAACTTTAAAGCACCGACATTTCGTGGCGCTGCTACTGCCCTCGAAGCGATCCGTACTAAAGGGGGCCCTAAGTCCTGGAAGTCGTGCCAAAACAAGTACACTAGCGTAAGTGTCGTCTTTTTTTATCTCTCAAGTTACACGCTCTGACACATTGACCCGCGCTAGTTTAAAAAACTGTACAACTTGATCCTGCTCATCAAGGGGGTGTCTGGGTGGACCTGGACCAACGAGTTGGGTGTGAATGTGACCCCCGCGATGGAGGGAACTTGGGAGGCCTTCGTGGCGCGGAACCCGATGGCGGCGCAATTCCGTAACAAAGGCTGGCCGTACTTCGACCTTATGGCATCTATTATGCCTGATACGGCCAAGGGTACTCATGTGTTCCGACCTGGGAACGCGGCCCCGCCTCCAGCGAACGAAGCTCTGGCTCGGACATCAAGCCCCGATTGGGACGAGGACGAGATGGAGCGTGACTTCGGAGCCATAAACAGCGATGATGGCTTGGGAAAGGACGACAGCGGCGCAGGTGTAGGTGACGAAGATGAGGAGGATGAAGATAATCAAGTACGTCTGCCGTGATTTCTTTTAAAAGCCTGTCTAAATTAGATGACAGTCGAGCTCGTCTTTGCCAATTGAAACCCCATCTACTTCGACTCGAAAACGCGTCGCTGCTCAGCCAGCTCCAGTTTACCAGCGCACCAAAAAACCTCGCACCAATGTTGCGCATCAAGCCCTTGCGGACATTGCTACTGCAGCGGGCGACATCACCAGTATCATGGGAAGTCTACGCGATGCCCTTGCCGCTCCGGTCCCCAGTGAACAGGCCCCTGCTTTAGCCACCGATCCAATTCCGGGCAAGACATTCCAGCTGAGCCCTCAGCGCCGTGCCGATGCCGGCAAGCTTGCACAGCGGGAGACGTGGCTGACACCGCCGCAACGTGTTGCGCTTGTCAAAGTTGTGCGCGATGTCAAATTGGCCGACGAGTACACCAACTTCGATACCGAGGAGATGCGGATTCTCTGGGTGCTAGATCAGCTCCAGGATGTGGGTGTTGTGGCATTCCACCCCGACTACTCGTTCAAGTACATGGACTATACCAATCTTTGAATTCATTATATTTGTTCATAGTCAGTAAATATATGATACGTAGTCCTCTCGTTTACCCAATCAACTGTTCGTAAACCTCCCACATGGCCTGAGCAATCTCATCCCGCTGTGCCTCCGACCGTGTCTTTTCGTGCTGAGTAGTTGCCCCACGGGCAAGCTCACCAAAGTCGTTCCCGTGCCGTGTTCCGGGGTTTGCGTCCTCAAAGTCCATGTCAAGAATATCATCCCACTCGATGGAGTCATGTTCGAGGATGAAATTGTGCAAAGCAGCCATGGCAGCTGGAACGCGGGCCTGGATATCCATATCGTACTCAGGAGGCCGCGTGAGAATCGCCTATCTGTTTTTGATTACGCCAAAAATCCGCTCGACGACGTTTCGCAATTGTGCGTGTCGTAAATTGAATAGCTCCTCGCGGTTTGCAGGTCTGTAAAAAAATTAATTGATGTATAGCCACAAAAATACTACTTACCTGACATTCGCTCGCCCCCATTCTGCCAAATGGTATCGCCGTCCTCGATAAGGAACAAGTACGGTGTCGCAACTGCCAAACCCCGCATCTGCTAGATAGTATTTGCCGGTAGGAATGGTGAGATCATTGAGACGAGCATCCAGAAAAAGAGATGCGTCGGCCATTGACCCTTCCCAGCCACTGAGCATATAGAGGAACCGCATATCTTGCGAGCAACATGCCAGACAATTCATTGATACCCCACCCTTCCGATTACGTGAGGCATGGCGATCTGCAGCGGACGGCGCGCAATTGATATGTGTCCCATCCATTGAGCCAATGGCATCACGAAAAAACGGGAAGTATTTGGGATTTTCAAGGATGGAACTCGGGGTGGGGTCATCAGCAGATGGGAGGCGGACATATTGGGTGTAGAATGGCGGTGAGGAAATAGCGATAAGAACTCGTCGAAAGTATCTGTATATTCTCAGGATATTTCAAAACACACGATAAAGAAATTCTTACTTCGAAATTGTCTCGTTAGACCTTTGAAATCTTTCCCCAACATGCCGAATTGATAGACCAGTGACACAAGTGTAGAGGAAGATTGCGACCTGTTCCTCAAGGGTGACATTTTTTGAGTCTGTCAATCCCAGACTGCGAAGTTTGGCTAAAAGCGCAATAAAAACATGCAGTCTCATGCCCAGCTCCGATTTTATTCTATCGGGATGTCCCACAAGCAATTCATCTACCCAAGCTTTACCGCTCAGCGCCGATGTGTGGTAAGGCTGTTTCCAGTAAAGAGGGGTTGCATAGAGGACCACAGCGAGCTGGATCATCTGCCAAAAATAGCAGGCAGCAAGGAGGAGCCGTAGCTGGAGGGTACGGCGCGCTGGGATGGGCGGCATTGCTCTGAGACGACCGCGACGCGTCAAAATTGGCGTTGTCACGCTTTTGGATCATTATATGATTGCATCTTCCCACGACTACTAAATAAGGGAAATGGCAACGATGCAGATGCAGCATCTTGCAGCCGAACACACTCTTACCTTTTTTTGCGCAGTTCTTGATTTTGTTTCAACTTAAACTTTGAGCAAGCCGTTGGTGCAGTTAGTTGTGTTGGGTGTTTGGTAGAGACATCAAATTACAGATGAGTCTTCGGCACATTTCACGGAGCTCTGGGACGAGATGTCGGTCCGGCCGGGTGGGTTACTCGTCTTAAATTACATATTTTGCACCTAGGCTGAGCCAGCTAACGAGTTGCCACATTTGTTCTTTCTCTATTTCCACGCATTCCTCTAGCGCATGTCTCTCCGGAGTCTATCGCACCGCCGTCTCTGTGCACGCCATTATGCTCTCACTAATGCGGCCCGAACCAAGATCGCTGCGATATCAGTGTGCTGCTTTATTTTACGGTGCAGCCGTACGTCCGTGCTGGTTTTGGGCTCGCTGGATGGCAAGGTTTCGCTTGGGACCACGTGCGGCGAAAGTCTACCCTTTTGCAGAGGGAGGGTTGGTCCTTGCATACCAGCGGCTTTTTGGATGAAGATTTCTTTAACACATGAGCATATATATCCCTTCACATCAAACACAATTAGAGGGCCTCCTAGTATATAACAAACGCTGTTCACGTTGGCTTAAGCCAGATGCCTTGCAACGACCCAAAGTTAAAGCGTGGCTTAAGTCGCTTAAGCAAGGCATCAAATGGTGTATACATGCGTATTAGGTACATGTAGGGCCTGTAAAATATATGGCTTGAGCCGCTTAAACCATTGAACCGGTTTAAACTGCTGAGCTGCTGAACTGGTTTAAGCTGCTCAGCTGGCTTACCAACTCACCCAGAACCTGAACCCATTCTTGCAAGCCGACTATGGCAGCAGGAAGGGTGAAAAGGAAAGTTCTGTCGATTAAATTGAGTTGGGCACAACTCAAGTTCTACGACAGAACCTGAGTTCCCACACAACTTAAGTTCTATGGCAACTTCAGTTCTCTATCAAGTCCAGCAGTAAATTTGTACCTATTTCCCTGCTGCCATTTGGATTTGGCCGGATTTTGCGCAGTGTGAATGAGTGGACAACGATGTGGGGGAGGAGAAGTGGCAGTAGGCGCTCGATGTTGTAAATCCACATTAAGTTACTTGGGTGGTGTCATGATTTGGCATTTCTCGAACCCTTTCGTTCGCACAATTCACACTGCTCATTACAGCTCAAACACATCCCCGGGTTATTAGAACACCCGGATTTCGGGTCAAACAACCAATGATCGAGGATACTCAATATGAATATGATAGGAGCAACACATTGTTGCCTGGTTGCTCCTCAAACTCCTATCAAACTACATATCATTGCCAGGCTTATTCTTAACCTCTAGGACTCGAAACGACTTGTCCTCACATTTATACTGGACTCCTCTCCGTGGACAGGTGTCTATCCCCTGGCCCACTCCTATGCATCCAACTGCCACTTGTTCCTGGACTCGTCAGTGTCAGGAGCATGGAACCCTATACACTAGGCACACCCAACCTGATCGCAATTGCACTGGCTCCTCACTTGAACTCCTACTGATCACATTTCAACCATGATCATCTTTCACCCACAATCGTATTTCAACCCCGATCGTATGTCAACCACAATCGCATTTCAAACCCCATCGTATTTCAACCACACCCCTTGCAACTGACATCTCAATCCTCTGATGATGAGTGGAGAATACATATTCATATGATCAGAGCCCTTTGTGTTCACAGTATATAAGTAGCAGTAGAATCTCCCTGTACAGTAGAGTTTATCTTGTCTATTCTCTGGCCTTGCCTTGACTTGTGTGCGACTTAAGCTGATCTTTCTTCTGTCCATCTTGTTGCCCTGGGCTCTGTCTTCTTGTGGTCGTCATTGGCAGACCCTTGGCTCCTATACCCAACTCTCCATCTATCACTGGCTACCACAGCCCTCGGGCTCAAGCGGTTTGTTGTTGGAAACTGCTTTCACCAACTTGCATCCACACACCAAGGAAAGTACACATGTCGAGACACTTGCCTCTGTGTGGATTAGCAAGGCAGACTCTGGCTGGTGACCCAGCAGAGGTCTGCATGGTCATAGAGCAGTGTACCCACAACCAACTGCCAACATGGAACACTGCTAGTGGGTAAGAGTTGTGTGTGTCTGAGTACACTATCAGTATTGGACACTCATTGCCTACAGATTATCACTGCAAGCAGCACAGAACAGCAACCCAGAATAACACGGTTAGATCAGGTTATTGCTGCATCGACTGTACACCATTCCCATGGTCCGGGTTCTGGTTCAACTTGCATGGGTTCTTGGCAGATGGTCACTCGCTATTCAATGCAGTGACATCTTTCCCCTCAACACCCGCGCTGGGACTGTGGCCACGTCCGGCTACGTTACGGTCAGGCTTGCCTAAAGCGCTGTTGCTGACAGGTGGCATTGGTGGCACTTATTCAGAGTCAAAGTGGCAATCGGGAAAAGTTGAAAAATAATTTATTGAACTCAATAAAGCTGTGCTCGGAAGAGAGCTCACAGTGGGCCATTGAAGCGCTAAGGGTATCCCAACCAATAAAAACAAATATAAAATAAATCCCTTGTGTAACTGGGTGACTTCCTGTAAGATTTAAATATTCTGGCACATTTTTTGAGCTTAACCGAGGGTGCCAGTGATGGGCTGGATATTCACGCCGTCTGTATTTCCCGCAAGAAAATCATTTTTTTATACATTGATGGTACACAAACAACCGACCAGCTCACCCCAGAATGTCCCCAGCACTGTGTCGGCATATTGAGGAAGCGCGACGATGGCATTAGAACAGATCTTCTCAAAAAAATGACTTTACTGGGATATGAATTACTGTCCTCTAAAAGAGCGGATTTTTTGTCTGCAGTCAATGTATGGTACTTGGGGGAAAGCCAGGAGCAGGACCTCGAGAAATCAGCAATACTTATGCCTGTGGTATGGCGGAGAGTTTGTGACCAAAGTGACAGTGAGTGATGACCAATCATTTCTGCCCCAAAAGAGATATTCGGGGAAAAGAAAGTCTAGATGGGGGGTCCCTACCCCTCGTCTAGATTCAACATATTTCGAGTGATGCGAGAATAAATCGCAGCCGCTTTTGGGTGATGCATCTGATGGGATCCTGACAGGTTGCTTGGCATCACGGCGGAAATTGCAAAAATATTCCTCACGAATATTTAATGCTTACGGGAAGTCACCCACTGTCCAGCAATCACTTCAATATATCCCTGCTGTAGAATCCCTTGAATTATAGCGCCGAGTTCGGGTGGCTCTAGTCAAAATATATGACTATTGCGAATCCAGAAAATAAGTTGCTGAGTTGGCAGCAAAGTCCCGATCAGAATTGTTCGCCGTTCCAAACCCGTTCCGTTCTCGTACCCGTACCCATACCAGACCCAATCCAAACCAAACCAGACGAAGAGAATCAGAAAACACGGGGAATTCCCGGGCCAGTGTATGTCTTCTACCTACTCACAGACCGCCTTTTATATCCTAAGTGTTTGGACTTTACAAAGAAACAACAACAAGCACACATTTGTCTGGTACGTCCTCTAATCCCTTGAAACACTTTCCTGAAACTCATTTCATCTTAGGTTTCATTGCTGAAACACCAGCTGCCTCCCCGCTGCATTGTCCAACCCAACGGTACGTACTTGCTCAGCCTCGGCTCGTCCTTCCTTTGCTGACTTCGCGTTTTGCTTCTAGTCTCATCTCCTTGTTCCCGTTTCATCCCCCCTTACTCCCATCAATTTCTCGTTGTTTCAGATGCAACACATGTCCCAAAATCCCAATTGTACGTGTTTGTTTCACGGGCCCATTGTCCCCATCGCGATTTTAGGTAATCTTCTTTCGTCGTTACCTAATTCGTCCAGTGTCCAAAATAAGGAATCCCTGCAGTTTGGTATGTTCTCTTTAATCAAAAATACGCCCGCCCATCACCATTTAGTGTATTGCTGGCAAAGTGGCTGTGATGATTGTGGTGGAAGAAAGAGAGGGATCTGCGACAGCCACCTTGATCGCCGTGACTCAACTGATGCCCGCAGCCCAGTCACTTTGAATCCACGTGATGCTGTTGGGATATGAGCACTCGGGCACATGACCGAGCCTCGGGGATGCCTCGGGCATGAACAGACTCATCGTGAATCATACAGAGTCAATAGGAAGACTCAGGAATATTATGGAACATTTTACTTATGACTCAAACAGACTCACAGAGTAGTATAAATACGGTAGCTACAGAGGGAGAATCCTCACGAGCTTGTACCACCCCGGCTTCACCGCCATGGTATAAATCTTATATTGATTGAACCGAATATTGTGTGAACTTAAGGATCGAACTCCTTCAATCAGAAACTCCAACAGATGCGGCTGTTCGGCACTCACCGATGGTTTTGGTACTCCGCTGATTGAAGCTGTAGAGTCGCATCAAAGTGAATTCTTTCTAATCTACGGTGACGTTATAGGCCTAAGTAAATATGAGAGAGGTGGCAAGACTTTTTAAAATGGAATAAAGAATTGGGCTAGATTGATTACATTTATATTTATCACATTACACGGGAGGACATACTACACAGAGGTCATGTAGTAACGCCTCGACGCCGCTGATTTAAACGGAGCTATTGATAAGACTGCGATCAACGGGGGAAAGCGGATTGCGAGCGACGGGTGGCATTGGTGCTGGGGTGCGTTCGTTTGGTATGTCGTCTTTGTTCTCTTTCTTCTCTTGCGCGTGCCCGTCTGTCTCGTTTCTTCTTCCTGCGAGAGAGCGATGGGGATCCCGCCTCTCATGACTTGTTCGAGATATGCTCAATCTCTCTGGAATCCGATCTGCTCCGTTTGGCCCGCCCGCTGTCCCCTTGAAAGTCCTCGTCGACCAAGGCAGATCACCCCGGCTTGACATGCCCCCTCCTCCACGGCTAAGAGGAGGCAACGGTTCAAGTCCGCTGAAGGACATGATGTAGCCCGGGTGCCGTTTTTATTTCTTACGAAACCATCGGATGTAAAGCTTCGAACTACAACCCTTTGCACCAACTCCATCCTATCCCGCACTCCCATGATCACTGTCACCCAGATCCCAGCTCCATTGGCCCCGTTTCAATTCATCGCATTGGATCCAGACTTACTGCTCAGCTCCTAATCGTGTTGTCCAACCTACCGTATTGGATATTAGAATTCTGGTTTCACTCTCACAGGTCCACAGCATAGAGCCGTCCACCAACAGGAAAGCATTTTTTTCTTTTACAAAGAAACAGTATGCGATATACCCTCGGATGGAATCGAACCGCCAGCTCCTGAATAAATACCCACAGCCTATCCCTAATCGCAATCTATCGTGATCAAAAAGGACTTTCCTGAATTCAGGCGCTTTAGGTGGAGGCGAGATACATTCTTAAGGAACAACCGGCAGATAAGATGGCACGACGCACACGAACTTCTCTGGACGCAGACAAAAAATTAGGCAGTCTAGGCTGATGTCCCCCAACGGACTCGAACCGCTGCGTCACCGAAACCCGTCATTTGCAGAAGTTATTGTGGTGGGGCAATCTGCCTTGATCCACGAGGACTAGGTGGTGTATTGTGAGCGCAGAGTAGGTACAGAACAATTTTCGTACACATCGGTGCTCACATCCCACATCGGTGCCCCTCGTCACATTTGTGATATGTTCTATGGGACAACTCATTTCAAGATCAATTCTAGCTGCACCTCGCGCCGAGAATCGGTATGTATCGACGACTCGTGCGGCATGTGCGATGACGGTGGATGTCCGGGCGACACACCTGCATACAGCAGACATACAAAGCGCAGGCAGCGTGAGGTACAAATTTAGCGTGGCAGCCACAGCAAATCAAGCTGGGCAGCAGGCAAGAGAGAACAATTCAGGATGCTGAACTCGCAAATCATGGGGTGTCGTACCAACGAGTGAGGATAATACTCGATAAAAGACCCCGCGTCGGAGATATGTAGCCCGCTCAAGGCCACATGCCACAAATACATTCGCTCGGCCTCGTAACAAGTGGGACGATGGGTGAGGAAGAGTCTTTCATAGGATTAAGCCTTCGCTGATGGGACGGTGTGGGTAGCTAAAACGGTGAAATTCATCTAAATGTTCATGGTCGTATCGGGCGCGAAATTCAGGAAATTTCTCCGTTTTCGGAGGAATGACCAAAGTGGTAGAAGTGGAAGTGGAAGTCACCTCCACTGGTGTCTTCAACTTCTACTGAGGACTTCTACTTCCACCAGCTGCTGTCACGCATCCCGCCCCTTGATGCCCTCAGTGCCGCCTCACTACCGGGTGGAAGCGGCCACCTGATCGAATCAACGCGCGCGACGAGTCTAGCACATACATATCTTTACTGTACGGGGTAAACTCGTCACCAGTCTGCCATCTACGGCAATTCTAGCAATTCTAAGTGCAAGCACTTTGCCGGAGTTACGAGTCTACGTACGGAGGCCATTACTGTCATTTCACATTGTTGCATTGTAATGAATGGCTAAAAGGTGAATGAAATTGGTAGTAAACACTGAGAGATGGTATGAATCAGTTTTCAAGATAATTCGAAACCTTGAGGCGATCCGGTCCAGCAGCAGTAATGATTTTTGACATCATGGATGCCGCGGGAGGTGTCGGGAGACTCATTGAGTGGTGACACAGTGCTGAAAACACCACAAACAAGCACTTGGATCACATCACTCCGGTGGCATTCAACTGGGCAGGGTGAAAGTGACGCTTTGACGTTGCACTGACGTTTGACTGACGTTGTGACGTTTGCCGATAGACGCAGATCGGCGGTTGATTGACGCATACTGTCACACTGCCGCAGTGTCACGCTCAGCTAGTCATATTATAGGATTCCTTATTGACGCTGATTGACGCACACATATCCAGCCCTGCTCCCAGCTGCAAAGATATATTTCAACTTCACCACAATCAGGTATGTTCTCATGCCCTGTACACTTCTAGATGCCATCGACGCCGCAGCAGACGGTGAATCTTGCTCCTCGCCAATTCAACATTTCAACCAGTGCCATACCCCGTTCCATGCATGTAGCCAGCGCCTTCTGAATTTCGCCCACGACCACTCGCCACCGGGCTCAAACATGACAACAACTCATCTTCCAGCACTGTGGAACCACGGAAGATTGTTCTGTAAGTGGATATTTCCCCCAGTCAAGGTTCTGTTCAAGCCAAAATCAAGTACACAACGTAATATGGCCTACTCTCTTGTCACCTCCTTCAGGCAGACGTCATATTCTGAATTCGTGGCCGGACAATCTTTTTGAATGCCAACGCTAGCACGGCATTAATTCATGGCATTATGTTTCGGGGACGTGATTGAACCACCATCGGTCGGCCTCCTTAGTCTTTATTGGCACGGGATTTGCATCTCACACATTCTATTGAAACAAACACTGATGCATATGCATTGACGCTGTGGAAGCACGACATGGATTTGAACGTTCTGCCACAGTCAAGTCTAACACAAAAAACGTAAACTACACATCGCTCGAACGCGGTCGCTGCGAGTTACGCTTCGGTGGTGTCTTCGATTCCACCTTCACGTCTTGGCCTTTGTTCCCACCTTGGGATATGGGTGGGTCGGTTTCGCGGCAAGGCAGACTATGTCGCGGATTATCCCGGAATTTCTTGCAGATAAAGTGAGGTTGTTGAGCCGTGGACCTTTGTGTGCTGTTCAGATAACAGATTGTTGGAAGTGTAATGGACAACCGTTACGTCCGCGGTTTCCTCTTGTATCAGTCGCTGGATATTCTACCGGGCCCATGGCTGACGCTCTTTGCCGGTGTGGGTTAATTTTGCAGTCCATGTGCTTGAGACATTAATGTTTGGCCATATGGAATATCCTGATAAGTGTAGACATCCGCGTTGTGGTGACTACTGAACATTCCGCAGTCATTTCAAACACGCAACAATGCATCGCAAATATATGTCGAGTTTTTACAGCAACCACTCCTCGCAGTCTCCGAGCCAATGCCGCACCGCCAGGGGGACATGCTGCTTATCATCAATGCCTCCGTTCAACTTCAACTTTTGTCTAGCATGTACTCAGTCCGTCTCTCACATTGCTCTCACAAGTTGTTTTTTATTCTTAATTCCATGTCTCTAACTCTGAACTTTAGGCAATCTCTGTTTGTTCAGATATCAACACCTCGTTCAGCACTGGAGATGCGGGGATGTGCTGTACCTCATTTCACAGATTCCACAAAGGCTGATTCAATGTGTCTGCACTGAACTATTTCCTTCACCCACCTCAGGCTCCACTCAGTTCTTTAACCTAATATACATCCACCGCCAACAACCCTGACTTGCTGTGTATCTGACGCGAATTGCAGGCCAGGTGCGATAATATCTGACGCTAATTGACCTGTTCATACCTAAGATTGGACTTGATAGTATGTATGAAACATCAGTCATAGCCAAGTCAGAACAAATATGCTCCTCTCGCCTTGATCTTCGGTGTAGGTCGCTTCACTGCAATTATTTATGACGTCCACGTACTAAGGCATGTCACGAGTGCGGGTCACCCGCGAGTCATCCCGGGTTTACCCGTGGGAATACTCGTAGGAAACCCGACCCGCGAGTTCGGGTACCCGTCGCCACGGGTCATCGCGGATCCGAGTAGCAAACTTTTGAGGAGGGGGTCATACTCAAATTTTCAAAGTGCTTTAAAACATCATTTTCAGTTGAAAAATGTCAAAATTATAACAATACTCATGAGTTGATCCGTGGGAAACCCGCGACCCGCGGGTCAAGTACTCGTGAACACGGGTAGGCCACGGATCCGAGTAAGGGCCTAAACAACACAGGTACCCGTGGTCACGGATCCGGGTCACTCACGAGTTAACTCGTGACAAGCCTTACCACGTACCCGCAAGTGTTCCCGAACTGAAGACTATTCTGTAAATAACTCGGGGCACATTTAAAATAACAGGCTCTGCATTCTATCATACCCCACAGGCAATCTGCAGTAATTTTCCTCACTGATTCAGAAAACCATCTGGATGCGTAGTTCGACGCAGAGTGGCTGTGCACTGACGCAGAGCGACGCACCATTGACGCTGGCCGGCGTACGCATCGGTGAAGCATGGATTCGGCTGCCACTTGAGTCCTGAGGAGACTAGAATTTGATTTGGGTGAATTGAATCAAAGAAGATACTGGTTGCGGAGGAGCTGTGACAGCGTGGAGGTTGAACTGTAGAAGGTTTTTTGGGTTGTCCAGCCAAAGATTGTTAAAAATGTAAGGGATGACCCTAAAGTTCAAGCTCCCTCTCGTATTGATTGCAGGATGCTACTGTGAGCCCCTAATTGACGCTGTTCGACAAATCGGGGGAATCTTGCAGCTTCTACAATCAAGCAACTATTTCTGGCCCGATGATTATTTCCTGAATAACTTGGTTAGCGTGCAAGTTCCCATGCTGCGGCGGTTACAAGGCATTATTGTAGCTCTATCATGATTGTTCAGTAAATTTGTCTCGAAATTCATCTCCGGATGCTTCAGTCAACGTCGATGTACAACTGACGCATGGCAGCTGTGCATTGACGCAGAGCGGCGCATGTACTGACGCAGATCGGTGCAAGTGTGAATGCTCACTACTTGAGTTGACTTGCCACTCATGCTAAATTTCAAGTGGTGGAAGGCCTGAGAGCCTCAAAGAGTAACATTGGTGGAAAGTTGAGCCGCGTTGAAACCGATCTCTAAAATTCACTGGTAATACAGCGCCAACACGGAATGACAGCGGCGCAAATCGTCACGTACTTGAATGGCATGTTATCAGATACTAGGGCGGCAGCACAGTTTGAAATAAAATGGGCTCATAGGAGACTGGTTGAAATTTTGACAACCTAGAAATTTGCCATGGCCGTTGACGGCGGAAAACATCGAGAGTGACTATAAGTGTTTAATAGATGGGCAGCCAAAGTGGTGAGAGAAAGGGTGGAAACTAATTATGAGACGAAAAATGCCATACAGTGATGGCACAGAGGCTGGACAGGGCGATGCTGAGCGGCGCAACGTCGGCGCATTGACGTTTTGGTGGCTGCTGGACAGAAATCTAAATGATACCTTGAAGCTTGAAACGTTCTCTTGTATTAATTGGGGGTGGTACGGACAACCCATGATCAACGCTGCCTGATGGTCTGAGGTAAATTTGCGGTGTATTCAGTCGAGACATTATTTCCGACTATATGACTATTTCCGGAATATCTTGGTTAGGGTGGATGTAGCCCGGTTGCGGTGGTTACCAGGCATTACTAGAGCGCCGTTAGACTTGTTCACAATGTTAGTCTCAGATTATATTCCTAATGCGTCAGGCAACGTCAATGGACATTGACGCATGGTGGCTGTGCATTGATGCAGAGCAGCGCACGGACTGATGCAGAGCAGCGCAAACAGTTGTAAAGTGTGCATTCTCACTCTTGAAGCTAGCTCTGACTCATAAGGAAAGTACTTGAGTGGTTTGAGCCCTGAGAAGTTCAAAAAAAAACATTCATGGAAGGCTGGTGCAAGTTGTAACGCTGGTTCAACCTCTAGAAGCATTATTGAAACAGTGTCAACATGTAAGTGATAGAGGCGCCAAATTTTCCGACGTGCTTTGAATGGAATTCATATCAGACACCAGTAGTGCAGCACAGTTTTGAAACAAAACAGCAGGGAACGATCACATTGAACGCAACGTTGACAGCCTAGAAAGTGCGTGGCTGTTGGCAGCTAAACACATTGAGTGAGAGATAGAGGGGTAAGAGATCATAGATTGACACAATTGAGTCTGAATATCAGAGAGAAATCTTGCATAGTGATGTTGCAGAGGCTAGACAGTGCGACGTTGAGCGACGCAACATCGGCGCATACAAAGGTACAATTGACGTTGAGGTGACGCCAAGGTGACGCGGACCGGTCACACTGACGTTGTGTCACGGCGCAAGACCGGCGCAGACTGACGCATATTGACGCTAGCTAAAGCTGCAAGTGACGCTGCGAGGCGCAGATTTGACGCTGCGAGGCGCAGGATTGACGTTGAGAAATCGGCGCAGTGACGTTTGTGACGTTGTCACATTGACGTTTACTGACGTTGTTTGACGTTGCATGGAATCTAGTCAAAGGTTTTTGGCCACCTCAACCACGACTATCTGTATGTTTTCTTGCTGTAAATGATGTACTAAGGACCCTACTAGATGCCCCCAGAATATCAGGCCTCAGGGACGGCGGCAAATGTAAGTTCAGCCATTGCCAACGCAAATTCAACTGACGCAGACTGACGTTGCATGCGTCAAAACGTCAGTGCTGCGTCAAAATCTCCTTGCCCCATTCAACTCGGCGCGTGGCGAAAACTCGCCGTTATTGTTCCCTGCGTATGGAATCTACGTCGGATGCTGTACGCTGTAATAAATTAGAAGATCCCGCCCAGACTCCTGTCTTCTGCGACCGTTGGATTTCCAAAGTCTATTGGACGATATCCTGCAAGTTCAAATGGAAGATGCCTGGATATAAACTTCGCGTCGCCGTTTCTAGCGTTGCAGTCGAATGTGCAGGCGTGCGACAGAAAACACAGTTCTACCCATCTCCACAGACTCCCGACTTGACCCTCAGATAATGCTCCTGTGTGGCGTCTCATTTCCTATCCCCATCGAGATATAAACAGAGCTCGGTTATTAGTATCTTGGGTAGAAAGTGTCCACTACGCGTGCGTTTACGACACGGAACAAGCTATTGCAATACTTCGACAACGTTAACTCAACGCCGCTATGACCTGACCTCCTGCTGGGCACGGTGCTCAAGTTTGCGGCCTTGGACGCTTCTTCTACTGAGATGCGCGCAGTGGGCGTCAGATTACCCAGGATTCTGACTGTTTTACATCTTTTTGGCTTGGAACACTGCGAATTCTTGCGGGAAACATCGAATTCTGCTGAGGTCCGCGCTGCTCGCGTCGGATGGCCCTGGAATGATACTCTTATATTCTGGATCACTCTTTCCGGCCAGGAACCCTCCCCAGTCTGGCACATCGAACAACGCGAAACCATTTTTCTTTCCTTAAACACGTAATTTACAAAAGATTTGCGGGCCAACTGGTCTCTCTTGTGTTGGACCAATGCCGCCACCGCCGGTCCCCCGCTCAAGGGCAAGTGAGGACCCCGTTGTTGTTCGACAACACGGCGTCTGGATGGATATTATGTAATCAGTGGGCATCCCAGATATAGTTCGCAAAATTCTCACTCAAATCAAGGGAGGTGCGGATGGTAGTTCCGGTGGGGGTCTTGCATATCGCGCTCAGCGTGACGCCGCTGAACGAAATACTGGAGCACGATCCGCTGAAATTGACGCCACTGGAAGCCAACCGTCAGTTGAAAGACAATCGTTATCAAGTGTTCTTACGCGGTGAGCTCTCCGTTGGTGTTGCCGACGCACGAGTTGAGCCCAATGGTGGTGGTCTCGGTGCCAACACCACCCGACTTCTGGCAAGTAGCAGTCAGATTGTCGTTGCTGGAGTTGAAGCTGATCCCGGTGCAGGTGGCGGAAAAGTTGGTAGCGGGCGCACGTCCCTCGGCAGAAGTGGCGAGTGCGCCGGGAGCGGCAGCCATAGCGAAGATGGCGAGGAGGACAGAGGAGAGGAGGGTGTTCATTGTGAGGGTGCTTTGAAGTATTCAAGTAAGTGGTTTCTGGTTTCTTCCTTTCGTCGAGATCTCCCTTATATACCCCAGGTGCCCACCATTCAGGAAGTTCAACTTGAAGGGGAAACTTCATTCGGGGAACCCGTAGCCCCACGACTCCGAACTGTAGGTGACGACTATCACTTTCTGGTCAACAAATTTGGTGAATATATGTTACGTTCACGTATAATGCTATATCTTCAACACCGCCCGCCGCAGGTTGGGGTTCCCCGTTCAAGCTTGTCAGTGGTTCTCCATATAAGTACAAGCAAATTCTCGTGCCTTGTTCCACTGAAACCGACGTCGGGAGGAGGAAAACTGCGGTGGAGTTACGCATCTCAACCGATGGAACTCTACATTCGAGAGTAAGTACTGAGACAAAGGTATGCAGTGCGTTTTTGGAACAGAGGATGGAAACATGACTTGGCTGAACAGTCTGAGCCATCAGTACCTGCATCATACATGAATATTTGAATCTCTCCCGGCTGTCATCTTTGTCTGAAATGATAGTGAATCTAGCGGGGCTCTCAGGGAATGATCGCACGGTCAACGTTCCACTCAGTCCGAATAATACGTCTGAGTTGCCTAGTCTGGTCTGACCGAATTGTCGTGACATCTATGACGAGGCCGTCGTCTGAAACCTTTGGACTCACGAAGAGATTTTTCTGAATGCGCCACCCAGATCCATAATGAAATCTTGAAACCACACTGAAAGTAAAGCATGCAAGTCAGTCCATACCGATTATTCCTCTTCTCTCTTCATGCCATCGGCGTTCCAAACCAGCGGTATGAGCCGTATCACCGTATCACTCGTCGCTCAGCAGGGAGATCATCGCGGAAACTGACTTGAGATGTCCACACACTGTGATCACGGATTCTCGCTCCCCACGGTGAATTCAGTCTGCCACACATCAAGTGAAATCTCTGTCAAGGACGGAATGAGTTGTTCGAGGTTGAGCATGGCTATACTGTACCCATCTGTAGGGGTGAAACAGTTTTCGGATCGTGACTGCAACTGTGCAACTGAAACGTGAAACAGCAGGTTATGCGTGACATCGCAGAATCATTGAAACGGTTCTTGTACTTGAGAGCAAGGATAATACCCAAATGATATAACAAATTTTGGTCTTGCGTTAAACCACACCAAGGGCTGCGAAATGGATCATCCTATGCTATCATAGAGCACATTAATTTTTTTTGGACAGAGATTTAGACATAATCTGTCCTTGAAATTGAACAATATCGGACTTGATCCAGTGCCCATAGCTCAAGAAAATTTCAGGCATTTTTACTATGGAAAACCAAGATTTCCAGGCACTTTTGAACATCATGGTTCAAACGTGGGTTCCGTTATGCGTTACATTCTCGAAACAAAACAGGATGGCCATGATGCATGACATATCACCCATACAGACGGGCACAGTATGCTGTTCAGATCGATCGAACTCTTGCTGTACGATCCACGGCGCCGGATGGGTGAAGTGTAACACATCTGACGTACTGCGTCTGTTTATTTGACATCGGTATGGTAACAAAATCTCTCAAAGTTCCAACACAAATTGTTACACATCTGGAGTTTGCTGTTAAACCTAAAAACAGGCACAGTGGAGCCTAGGATGCTCCTGATACTCTGCAGCATCTCAGTCCCCGACGTCTACTAATTATGTCCCAAGTCTTCTTGACGATTCGGTTCAGTGCTCCTTCCCAATTCCATAAATTTTCTGCCCCTCAACATCTCCCAATGTCGTCTTGTCTTCCATAGTCCAAAGTTTCCCAGGAAAAACCTTCCTCTATCCGAGCGGTCTGTATCTGTGCCGACGACAGCAAAATCTTGGCGCAAATTTCTACCATCATCGCCGCTGCATCGTGGTTTGAATAATCCAAGTCGCTCAATACATCAGTGGGTATGGAATTTATCCACTCCTTATGCCCAAAGATGCGCCAACACACAACTGTCCCTTCTACTACCGATTGCCCATATTTGCAAAAGTGTGTACCCTTGCAAAAATTCGATCCAATGTCCTCAATTACGTCCGATTATATTCCTGCATTCCGGTTATACCGATTTAGACCTGATAGCCCGCAGTATGAACCTGTCCCCAATCGTATTGACAACACGCCTGAAGACCCCGGCGGCCGTTGCCATGGGTTCCACCTACCCTATCCATATGGACTCGACTTGGTGGAACTTCGAAGGCCACAGCTAAGTAGGCACCTGACTTCCATTCTACACCGAAAAGTCGGCAGATTCGGGAAGATCACTACCGTGGGCGACAACGGTATAAGTCCCTGTGCGCCGCGCTTCCATGATCCGAGAGACATTTAAGCAAAGAAGCACCAGAAGTCACTAATTGAAGTACACCAACAGAATCGGGGAATTCCAGCAGATTTCGTGGAAGGGAGCCAAACCTCACCCGCTTCCTCCATGCTTCACTACTTCCAGAGGTGATCTCTGCGGAGGACAACGGCTTCTGTTATCATCCAAAACACCTTGATTCCGGTGGGCCGGAAGCCGGCAATCTGAATGGAGAGAGCCAGATGGGAATTTGACGGGCGTGGTGGATTTGGCTACATACAGACTCTTTTTTGAATTACCGCGGTAGGCAGTTCAGCCCAATTAAGGGCCCACTCCAGTGAACTGGGTTGTTAGGTAGGATTATTTAGCCGAGCGGTCTCCTTTCGGATATAACTTGCTGAAGATGATAATCTTCGAAAGCGCGCAAGTGCCGACTTACGATCAACACGGGAATCGGTGGGCGCATTTTCGATGACTGCGGACTCCGCCTTCTTCCCAAGCCACTTATTTCCGCTGTGACTACGCCCTTCTTCCCAACCCACTCATCTCCTTTGTCTTACAGATTCATCTTGTCCACAAGGTCATCCATCACCCAGCGCATAGACCGGAAATTGCTGGAGAAATGGCGCTTTCCCCTTACTGGTCATTGTACTTGTCTTCTTACTTTCCTTCTGCCTCCTCCCAATCGGAGTCTTTGGGCACAGCACACTCCCCTGGCCCAAATATCGGGATCTTGTTACTGCGACCACCAAAGCCGGCTGTGGTGCCCCCAGTAACCTCGGAGGAACGAGTCGCCTGGCCCGAACGCTCGAAGGGAACGAGAAGCGGTATCAGTATACGCTCATGGAGAGAGAGAAGCTCATTGAAAAATCTGGTGGAATGCAGATCAACGCGTGCGTGTACCAATACATTTTCTCATAAATCTGCCCGCTAAATCCACAGATGTGAAGATTTCCTCCGATGGTTCGTCGCTGTCCATTCTAGTCTAGAAGCTCACACTCAAGTAAATAGGCGGACCTCCTCTGGGACTTTTTCATTCCAGCATTTACATGTCCTTTCCCAATGTACCGCGTCGGTGAAACCTCTGGCCCACCTGCACCGAATATGTAAATTGAACTTTGTTCCAGGTACTCTTGCAGACGGCGGTGAGGGGTAGTTTTCTCGACAATTTCATCCAATCTAACTTCTTGAAGAGGAACGACTCGACGAGCTTGACACTGGGGGTAAAGAACCATGCACCTGAAACCAGCTGCGTTCAATGCATATCAAACGAAGGTGCACTGCAGGCGGTGACAAAGGCACTTCGGGCAGACAAAGGGGGCTTTGTCGGGCCCCTACCAGCTGAAAAAGTGCCCCTTTGTCTGGCCAAGGGCACTTTGTCTGGCCAAGTGCAAGAAACCTGCGTCGCTTCAGCTGACAACAAGACATTTAATTATCACTTGTCGAGGGTGCATACTATTTTTTCATCAGCTTGTTTAGCACATGTCACCGCCTGCAGTGCACCTTCGTTTGATATGCATTGAACGCAGCTGGTTTCAGGTGCATGGTTCTTTACCCCCAGTGTCAAGCTCGTCGAGTCGTTCCTCTTCAAGAAGTTAGATTGGATGAAATTGTCGAGAAAACTACCCCTCACCGCCGTCTGCAAGAGTACCTGGAACAAAGTTCAATTTACATATTCGGTGCAGGTGGGCCAGAGGTTTCACCGACGCGGTACATTGGGAAAGGACATGTAAATGCTGGAATGAAAAAGTCCCAGAGGAGGTCCGCCTATTTACTTGAGTGTGAGCTTCTAGACTAGAATGGACAGCGACGAACCATCGGAGGAAATCTTCACATCTGTGGATTTAGCGGGCAGATTTATGAGAAAATGTATTGGTACACGCACGCGTTGATCTGCATTCCACCAGATTTTCAATGAGCTTCTCTCTCTCCATGAGCGTATACTGATACCGCTTCTCGTTCCTTCGAGCGTTCGGGCCAGGCGACTCGTTCCTCCGAGGTTACTGGGGCACCACAGCCGGCTTTGGTGGTCGCAGTAACAAGATCCCGATATTTGGGCCAGGGGAGTGTGCTGTGCCCAAAGACTCCGATTGGGAGGAGGCAGAAGGAAAGTAAGAAGACAAGTACAATGACCAGTAAGGGGAAAGCGCCATTTCTCCAGCAATTTCCGGTCTATGCGCTGGGTGATGGATGACCTTGTGGACAAGATGAATCTGTAAGACAAAGGAGATGAGTGGGTTGGGAAGAAGGGCGTAGTCACAGCGGAAATAAGTGGCTTGGGAAGAAGGCGGAGTCCGCAGTCATCGAAAATGCGCCCACCGATTCCCGTGTTGATCGTAAGTCGGCACTTGCGCGCTTTCGAAGATTATCATCTTCAGCAAGTTATATCCGAAAGGAGACCGCTCGGCTAAATAATCCTACCTAACAACCCAGTTCACTGGAGTGGGCCCTTAATTGGGCTGAACTGCCTACCGCGGTAATTCAAAAAGAGTCTGTATGTAGCCAAATCCACCACGCCCGTCAAATTCCCATCTGGCTCTCTCCATTCAGATTGCCGGCTTCCGGCCCACCGGAATCAAGGTGTTTTGGATGATAACAGAAGCCGTTGTCCTCCGCAGAGATCACCTCTGGAAGTAGTGAAGCATGGAGGAAGCGGGTGAGGTTTGGCTCCCTTCCACGAAATCTGCTGGAATTCCCCGATTCTGTTGGTGTACTTCAATTAGTGACTTCTGGTGCTTCTTTGCTTAAATGTCTCTCGGATCATGGAAGCGCGGCGCACAGGGACTTATACCGTTGTCGCCCACGGTAGTGATCTTCCCGAATCTGCCGACTTTTCGGTGTAGAATGGAAGTCAGGTGCCTACTTAGCTGTGGCCTTCGAAGTTCCACCAAGTCGAGTCCATATGGATAGGGTAGGTGGAACCCATGGCAACGGCCGCCGGGGTCTTCAGGCGTGTTGTCAATACGATTGGGGACAGGTTCATACTGCGGGCTATCAGGTCTAAATCGGTATAACCGGAATGCAGGAATATAATCGGACGTAATTGAGGACATTGGATCGAATTTTTGCAAGGGTACACACTTTTGCAAATATGGGCAATCGGTAGTAGAAGGGACAGTTGTGTGTTGGCGCATCTTTGGGCATAAGGAGTGGATAAATTCCATACCCACTGATGTATTGAGCGACTTGGATTATTCAAACCACGATGCAGCGGCGATGATGGTAGAAATTTGCGCCAAGATTTTGCTGTCGTCGGCACAGATACAGACCGCTCGGATAGAGGAAGGTTTTTCCTGGGAAACTTTGGACTATGGAAGACAAGACGACATTGGGAGATGTTGAGGGGCAGAAAATTTATGGAATTGGGAAGGAGCACTGAACCGAATCGTCAAGAAGACTTGGGACATAATTAGTAGACGTCGGGGACTGAGATGCTGCAGAGTATCAGGAGCATCCTAGGCTCCACTGTGCCTGTTTTTAGGTTTAACAGCAAACTCCAGATGTGTAACAATTTGTGTTGGAACTTTGAGAGATTTTGTTACCATACCGATGTCAAATAAACAGACGCAGTACGTCAGATGTGTTACACTTCACCCATCCGGCGCCGTGGATCGTACAGCAAGAGTTCGATCGATCTGAACAGCATACTGTGCCCGTCTGTATGGGTGATATGTCATGCATCATGGCCATCCTGTTTTGTTTCGAGAATGTAACGCATAACGGAACCCACGTTTGAACCATGATGTTCAAAAGTGCCTGGAAATCTTGGTTTTCCATAGTAAAAATGCCTGAAATTTTCTTGAGCTATGGGCACTGGATCAAGTCCGATATTGTTCAATTTCAAGGACAGATTATGTCTAAATCTCTGTCCAAAAAAAATTAATGTGCTCTATGATAGCATAGGATGATCCATTTCGCAGCCCTTGGTGTGGTTTAACGCAAGACCAAAATTTGTATATATCATTTGGGTATTATCCTTGCTCTCAAGTACAAGAACCGTTTCAATGATTCTGCGATGTCACGCATAACCTGCTGTTTCACGTTTCAGTTGCACAGTTGCAGTCACGATCCGAAAACTGTTTCACCCCTACAGATGGGTACAGTATAGCCATGCTCAACCTCGAACAACTCATTCCGTCCTTGACAGAGATTTCACTTGATGTGTGGCAGACTGAATTCACCGTGGGGAGCGAGAATCCGTGATCACAGTGTGTGGACATCTCAAGTCAGTTTCCGCGATGATCTCCCTGCTGAGCGACGAGTGATACGGTGATACGGCTCATACCGCTGGTTTGGAACGCCGATGGCATGAAGAGAGAAGAGGAATAATCGGTATGGACTGACTTGCATGCTTTACTTTCAGTGTGGTTTCAAGATTTCATTATGGATCTGGGTGGCGCATTCAGAAAAATCTCTTCGTGAGTCCAAAGGTTTCAGACGACGGCCTCGTCATAGATGTCACGACAATTCGGTCAGACCAGACTAGGCAACTCAGACGTATTATTCGGACTGAGTGGAACGTTGACCGTGCGATCATTCCCTGAGAGCCCCGCTAGATTCACTATCATTTCAGACAAAGATGACAGCCGGGAGAGATTCAAATATTCATGTATGATGCAGGTACTGATGGCTCAGACTGTTCAGCCAAGTCATGTTTCCATCCTCTGTTCCAAAAACGCACTGCATACCTTTGTCTCAGTACTTACTCTCGAATGTAGAGTTCCATCGGTTGAGATGCGTAACTCCACCGCAGTTTTCCTCCTCCCGACGTCGGTTTCAGTGGAACAAGGCACGAGAATTTGCTTGTACTTATATGGAGAACCACTGACAAGCTTGAACGGGGAACCCCAACCTGCGGCGGGCGGTGTTGAAGATATAGCATTATACGTGAACGTAACATATATTCACCAAATTTGTTGACCAGAAAGTGATAGTCGTCACCTACAGTTCGGAGTCGTGGGGCTACGGGTTCCCCGAATGAAGTTTCCCCTTCAAGTTGAACTTCCTGAATGGTGGGCACCTGGGGTATATAAGGGAGATCTCGACGAAAGGAAGAAACCAGAAACCACTTACTTGAATACTTCAAAGCACCCTCACAATGAACACCCTCCTCTCCTCTGTCCTCCTCGCCATCTTCGCTATGGCTGCCGCTCCCGGCGCACTCGCCACTTCTGCCGAGGGACGTGCGCCCGCTACCAACTTTTCCGCCACCTGCACCGGGATCAGCTTCAACTCCAGCAACGACAATCTGACTGCTACTTGCCAGAAGTCGGGTGGTGTTGGCACCGAGACCACCACCATTGGGCTCAACTCGTGCGTCGGCAACACCAACGGAGAGCTCACCGCGTAAGAACACTTGATAACGATTGTCTTTCAACTGACGGTTGGCTTCCAGTGGCGTCAATTTCAGCGGATCGTGCTCCAGTATTTCGTTCAGCGGCGTCACGCTGAGCGCGATATGCAAGACCCCCACCGGAACTACCATCCGCACCTCCCTTGATTTGAGTGAGAATTTTGCGAACTATATCTGGGATGCCCACTGATTACATAATATCCATCCAGACGCCGTGTTGTCGAACAACAACGGGGTCCTCACTTGCCCTTGAGCGGGGGACCGGCGGTGGCGGCATTGGTCCAACACAAGAGAGACCAGTTGGCCCGCAAATCTTTTGTAAATTACGTGTTTAAGGAAAGAAAAATGGTTTCGCGTTGTTCGATGTGCCAGACTGGGGAGGGTTCCTGGCCGGAAAGAGTGATCCAGAATATAAGAGTATCATTCCAGGGCCATCCGACGCGAGCAGCGCGGACCTCAGCAGAATTCGATGTTTCCCGCAAGAATTCGCAGTGTTCCAAGCCAAAAAGATGTAAAACAGTCAGAATCCTGGGTAATCTGACGCCCACTGCGCGCATCTCAGTAGAAGAAGCGTCCAAGGCCGCAAACTTGAGCACCGTGCCCAGCAGGAGGTCAGGTCATAGCGGCGTTGAGTTAACGTTGTCGAAGTATTGCAATAGCTTGTTCCGTGTCGTAAACGCACGCGTAGTGGACACTTTCTACCCAAGATACTAATAACCGAGCTCTGTTTATATCTCGATGGGGATAGGAAATGAGACGCCACACAGGAGCATTATCTGAGGGTCAAGTCGGGAGTCTGTGGAGATGGGTAGAACTGTGTTTTCTGTCGCACGCCTGCACATTCGACTGCAACGCTAGAAACGGCGACGCGAAGTTTATATCCAGGCATCTTCCGTTTGAACTTGCAGGATATCGTCCAATAGACTTTGGAAATCCAACGGTCGCAGAAGACAGGAGTCTGGGCGGGATCTTCTAATTTATTACAGCGTACAGCATCCGACGTAGATTCCATACGCAGGGAACAATAACGGCGAGTTTTCGCCACGCGCCGAGTTGAATGCCACCGGAGTGGTGTGGTCTGAAGCACGATATTTGTGAGGTATGAAACAAGAAACCTTGGAAATGGCGAGAAAATTGTAGGGAGAGTGTCTGCAAGCTAAGGAAACTTGCTTAGAGCAGCCCTGAACCAACCATCATGAAAAGTATATTCGTCAAGGGCCTCCGTGATGCGTGACAAGGTTCCAAAATTCGTCACGTCAAGCACCCCCGTGACACGTGACTGACGAATTGATTTTAATAGTACAGTAATCCCCTATTGGATCTCCCGTGTACGTCGTTTTGTAACACTTCGAAATTCGCTAATTGAGTCATTCAAGTTTTTGACCCGTCCCAAGACACTCTGGCCGAAATTCTTCATACAATTCTCCTCGGCAAGGCAAAACATACCTAGTACGACCTGCATCATAACTGGACTGCAGCGCAGCAGGACACTTTCACGGTTCGGCTCCAGGGCACCAACCTCGATGGGCTCCGAGTGCCTCTAATCCGCGCTGCATATATGATGCAGTATCTTAATGGATTAATCGGGAAACACTTCAAGATCCTCATGCAGACTATGCTATTTCATATTCATGACATCGTCACGCCAGACCAATTTGCCCTTGTTCGCGCGCTCGGGGAGCTTGGGCTGCTCCTCTGGATCCCTGTCATCGATAGTATGGAAGAGTATTTGGTGCGCTACAATGAATCTTGCACCTAACGCTGATCATTCATCAAATTGACAGAGGGATCTCCAGATTCTAATCGATAACCTCGATGCTTTCACCACCCTCGACCCGACCAAAATTCTGATCAAGCTCAAGCTGCATGTGCTTTTGCATATAGTACAAGATATTCGTCGCCGAGGACCTGTTGTCCATTTCTCCACCAAAGTATTCGAATGTTTCAATGCTATTTTTCGCCTATGTTCCGTACTCAGCAATCATCAGGCCCCGAGTCGCGACATTGCGGCCAAATTTGCACATAATGAGCGGTGGGTATTAGTACCAGGATGCAGCATGGGTGCGCACCAGGAGAGATGTCCAGCGTATCCTCCGTGTTGGAGATTGGATCCCAGGGGTGTAGCAGCAAAGCGCGACGAAGTACAAAGACAAGATAATGATTGATCATGTGATACATTTCCGGGCCGGTAATCTAATTACGTGTTGACTCCAATTTAGGAGATTGGATCCCAGGGGTGTAGCAGCAAAGCGCGACGAAGTACAAAGACAAGATAATGATTGATCATGTGATACATTTCCGGGCCGGTAATCTAATTACGTGTCGACTCCAATTTACGACTTCCAACACTCCGCAATACTCCGATCATCCAGAAGCATCTGGGATGGGCACCACCTCCATTTTGGACCCTGGACTTATAAAAGCAGTGACTGGTTGAATATTTCAAGTTTTGCAGTGAACAAATTGGTGAAAAATGTCCATTATTTTTCACACTTTTTTTCACTGAAAACATGAGTGAAAAACTTGGAATGTTTTCACTACTTCGTTTTTGAGGTGAAAATTTTAAACAAGCCAAAAAGTGCCAAAAGGTTTAAGTTTTTCACTTGCTTTTTCAGTGAAAAAAAGCGTGAAAAATAATGAACATTTTTCACCAAAATTTTCACTGCAAAACTTGAAATGCTCAACCAGTGAGTTGCACAAAAAAACAAAACAAGCTCACTGCACTAACTGCCGACGAGGCGATGCTGGATGGTGCCACATAGGGCTGCCACCCGTGCCCGTGACGGGCACCGGGTTTTCGACGGCACGGGCCGTCTCGAAACGGCCCGTTGAGTAGTTCAGAAAACTCTTGACGGGACGGCACGGTCAACGGCACGGCCGTGACGGGTCCACGTCCAGGTAGTATTTTTTCAGAGGCGTTTTTTCGATCTGAAAGTGGTCCTATGACTGCTATGGGGTGTGTATAAACTCATGATTGTCCCAACAGCCCCGAAGTGAGGTTCAGATTACTAAGAGATGGATCGGAAATTTGATCAAGATGTAGAGAATGAGTGAGAACGCAAACAAAATTGCGGAGGAAACTCGGCCATCATAGCCGGCATGTGCCGGCATCAGAGCAACTGGGCGGTAACTTGCCATTATACTAGACAAATATAGCAAATAACTGTGGTGGAAGCACTTGCTGAGCACGTAGGAGTATTCAAGAAGCTCGATGATCGAAATCAGGTGGATTCGAAAATATCCCGTTCAACGGCCGTCACGGCCGTGTTTCAACGGGCCGTGGTGGTGAACAGCCGTGCCGTACCCGTGCCGTGGAGAGTCGCAAAAAATCGCCGACGGAACGGGCACGGGCGGCAGCCCTAGTGCCACAAATCACGCCTCGCTTACCATTCATGCTAGTATGCGATGGACCAATGGCGTGAACGTCGCAGCGGTCTCGGGCAACTGTTGTACTGTGGGTTCTTGGGCGTTATTCCGAGTCAATGATACAAGTTTCAATTTCATCTCAATCGTCATTTCTAACAACTCGCGGGCAGCTGGCGGAACCTCCTTTCTCTCCTTATTAGTGACAATTTTGGTTTCCTGTGTCCCATATCCCTGTCTATTTCCATCTTATCTTACCTCGAAGTCTGCAGCGCCCTCGCCAAACTCCCCAAAAAGCTCGACAACCCATCCTCGGCAGCATCGCGAGCGTTGGTATATATTTGTTGTTGGTATATTTAAATATCATTTTGTGATTCCGTTGAGCTGATTTAAATGGCAAAACAGGGCGGGATTGGCCTAACCAGTGAACAGACGGGGCACAGCTTCTGGATGAGTTAAGCCGGTTCAGCGGCTTAAGCAGTTCAAGCGCATATTTTACAGGCCCTACGTGTACCTAATATGCATATATACACCATTAAATGCCTGGCTTAAGTTGCTTAAGCCATGCTTTAACTTTGGATCGTTGCAACGCACTTGGCTTGAGCCAACGCGAACAGGTGACAGGTACATAATCTCTGTATGAAAAACGATAGGCGCATTCTTCTATTGCAGAAATCTTGAGACACATGTCGCGGGTATTTTCTTACCCATTGCGTCGTTTAATCCCCACATCACATCGGAGCGGCTTTCGGATGAAGCCTTCGCGCGTTTCCATCTATGAATTTAAACGTTAGCCTACTAAAGTTGGTGGACAAGGAATCGTGATGTACAGGCTTCTCCGGCTCCGCAAGCACGAAGTGGTACCGCCGGAAGAGCGTCGCAGCGAAAAGCATAAGCTCGAGCCCAGCAAGATTACGCCCAATGCAAGCGCTGGATTAGATTGAGATTCGAACATGTATGCCATCCGCTAACCACACACCGTGGGCCTACAGAGAATGGATTGAAGGTCTTATGCATCGCTGCTGACTTTTCTGTGTCGAACCAGCGCTCCGGGCGATACACGTCCGGGTCGTGGCCCCAGATGTCGGGGTCGCGATGGATGGTGTAGGACGGCACGCCGACTACCGATCCGGCAGGGAAGAATCGCCCGCAGACGGCAAGACCGCCTGGGACATCAAATATTAACATAAAAAAGGGCAGATTCTGTAAGTAATGGCCATTCATGCCTTCAGGAACCACGCGCGGGAGGCCCAACCCGGAAGTGGAGAGGATCCGTAGCCCCTCGTTGATACAGGCATTGAGGTAAGAGAGGTGCTTTACTTGCTCATGCGTCGCCACTGGGTCATCGTCAATACATAGGTGCTCATCGAGCTCCTTCTGGAGGCACGCCTGGACGGCCGGATCTGCCGCGAGAAGATAGATAATAGCAGTTATTGAACTTGTGAGCATCAATGCCGAGTACCTTGAATGAAGATGTTAGAGGGACATACTTAGCCGTCGTATCAGACCCCGCAAGGATGAATGACTGCGCCTCCACAGTGAGCTCCTTCCTTCCCAGCGGCTCCCCGCGCTCGTCTGACCCAGTCTGCAGCTGGCTCAAGATGTCCACACGATCCGATGGCGCCGCCAAGCGCTTCGAAACCGCCACGATCGCCATTCCTGTCAGCTCGCGAGTGCTTCGCGCACGGGCGCGGTACCACGCCAGGCGCGCAGCGAGCGGGCGCAACCACGCGGGCAGCACGCCCATCGCGGCGGCGTACTCGCCGCGTCCGTTGAGCACTGCAATCGCCGGGATGTGGGTGATATCCGGGTTCGCGAAGGTGATGTCAGTGAGTGCTGCAGGTGTAGCGGGGATGGGCGCGGCGTCGTGCGCGGAGGCGAGCATGCCGAATGGGGTGCCTAACGCGAGGTCGCCAATCGTGTCGAATGCGAGGTAGTTCATCCATGGGAAGCAGTTGAGCCAGAGCCGCCCGTCGCACCCCGCCCAGCCGCCCTCGCCTTCGGAGCCGGACAACCCCTTGACTGCGCCGTCGTAGAGACGGTCCCATTGTCCGAGAAGCCCAGATATGTGTAAGCGGATGTGCGGCTCAAATTCAAGCACGCTCTTGTGTGAGAAGGCGTGCGAGACAATCTTGCGCTTGCGCGCGTGCCGAGCGCGGTCGCGGGTGTTGAACAGCGAGGATTCGATTGAGACAAACTCGTCGTATAAGGAGGATTTAAGCGTTCCGTTGGCATGAGCGTAGACGACCCCCAGAGCGTCGGGGTCGGCGATGGAGACCTCTGAAGGGGAGATGCGGATGAAACGACCTGGGAAATTACCGTTGAGACAGTATATACGACATGAACTCAACGTGTACCGTATTTCCGATGTAGCTCGTGGACGACCTCGGAGCGGTGGCCCTGTTGAGCTACCCAGCCGAGCCAGGCAGAAGTAAGCTTGGCTAGAAAGGGCCCAGGATACTGGCGAAAGCCATATGGATCAACGAAGTAGATGATAATATGGATGAGGACGATGGCTGCTGGGAGACCCAGCAGTGTCGCGACGAAGGATTGCAGGTAGGTCATTGTTAGGGAGAGGGTACGCACCTCACGCGCTTAAATAGCGAAGATTTCCGGTGCAAGCCACTATTCATGCACATTTCATAGGCATCAGGTCGTGGCGTGAGCTTGTGAGGGTCTGCGGCGTCATGAGAAACAATTGCAACGTGGGAGACCAAAATGGTGGAAATGTTTCAGTGTTAAATAATGTACGGCGTGGTACCAGGAATGCAATTTTCATCGGTCAATACAAAAAAAAATAACCTTTCCTCGAGGCGTACGACGGCAGCGGACGCAGCTGCGGCAGACACTGTCATGTTGAGCTTGGATCATCTATATCACCGACGCCTCACGGATTGCATACTCGGGCATGCCCTAAACGTCAAGGCAAACGACACGATTGCACCTTCTCGGTGAATAATGCACTATTAATCTCCGGGCGTGGAAAAACAACTAAATCTCGTGGTCTTGTCTTCCATCCGGGACTCCGTGGTCATGCGAAAGAAGTGTATCGACAGCACGGGACTCGTCATCCGCATGCTTACTGGTATCTGCGGTACTATACTTGATATATACAAGACATGCCGTTGTTGCGCTCCGGCCCCAGACCGGAGTACAGCTCTACAATCCTCCCAGTGTATCACATTGAGAGCCGATAGATTTTTTCAAATTCAAGACAGCTGCAGATTCCAAGATTCCTTTGAAGGTAGTTCAGCAAGCACACACTTTACCAGAGCCTGAGTGCCTTCCACATGTTGAGTCTACATATATGGCTAGTTCATTTGGGTGCCCAAATGAACCACATATATATAGCCAGCTACCGGTGGTTATGTCAGGACACAGCCATCTGTTTTGCACCAGAAAACGGAGCGGCAGAAAGCTAGGTGATATAACAGGCTTCGGACAGACGGACAGACACACGTAATTTTATAAAGGGGTTGATATCACCGCTGGATAAGACTCAGGATAATATTATCAGCGCGGTCCCTTTCGGAAAATGCCGAGTGGTAGCAACAGTACATCTGGCCTCTAGAGACAGACCACCACTACACTACAACAAAGCGAAGTATGAGCTCAAATTTTGTTGTACCGTCTGTTTATAAGGGACTAACCACTACACTACAATCCACTTGCTGGTCCCTTTGAGGAGATATGCGGGTGCTTCCGACTGGTAGATTGCGTGGCTTGAAGCTTCCACGACAGGAGTCGCTCGGTACCTGGACAGGTACGCATGTGAGAGAGAACCACAGTCCATACTAACCGCTCACACACACATGTGAGAGAGAACCATGTGTTCACGTGCGAGCCTGACACTGTCACTTCGAAGCAACGGACCAGGGGTTTGTTTCAGCGCCGGCCTGCCGCAATATCCCCTAGTTCGGGATTCTCCCTGTCATGGCCTTGAGACTAAGTGGCGATGGGACTAAGTGTCTGGTAGAAGCCACTACCAGATTCTTTTCTTCAGCACAACTAACCCGTTAAAGAAATATAAATTTGACCCAAATCAGCATAGAACCCAGGTCAGCCCAAAAAGCCAGGCTTGACCTGAGTTCCCCTGAAATCCCAAGTTGGACGGAGAAAAAGTCGTTTTCAGTCAATTTGCCAAGAAATTTATTTCCTTCAAGGCCGATATTGCCCTAAAAAACTGAACCTGGCCCTAGGTTGTCGGATCAGATAGATATGGCTTCGTGGCGTTGAAAGGTAACAGAGATGTGAAAATGAGACGGGATATTCGCGTTGCGTGCAAGAAGAAGCTTCGAGACGTCGAAGAACGGGGAGGGAGAATAAGATGGGCGGGAATGAAACCAAGAGAGTGATGAAGAAATATTGGTGGGGCGTAGACGTGGTGGGTGGAAGAATAAGTTCAACGGCGGCTGCTCCGAATGCCCAGAGAGCCAAAGCGACGGGACCGCCCCAAGTGGACGGCATGGTCGTTTTGGCTGTCACGGTTCGTTCGAGGAGGGAGGAGGAGGTTAATGGAGAGGATGGTACATAAGTGTTGATCTACGCCTAGAAACAAATGGACGAGCTCAGGAGAGAAGGTGTACCTATGTGAGCGACGGCTGGATGCACATCCTGGAGAAATGGATAAAATACGTACCTCAGGCGCTACTTCTGCAGCGTTACTTCACCAACAATCTCCCGATGTGTTCACCGATGCACTGTGAACAACTCGGCATGCGTTGGAAGAAGATCTCATCCCAAACGACCCTGAGCGCAGTGCAATGAAGATTAGCGGCCGAAGTGACGATGAGGGCAAGAATGAATGGATCGGATGGAGGGATAGAGAAGACGTAGGGTGGAATTGGCATTACAGTTACAAATCTAGGCACCAGATGTCTTGCAAAATCGCGCACTTGGTTCGCCGATGGATCGAATCATCGAACCGCCCTGAGTGATGCACTGCAGGAGTGCGTCGTGAAGGTATTGAGGGGAACTCAGGAGGGATTGAAATGAGGGGGATCGCTGCCGGCCGGCGTGCAGTAGAAGGGTGGAAAGTAAGTGCAGATGCAGTGGAATGAAGCACGAACTGCGTAGCTGCGACAGTATTGATGGGTGTGGTCACGTACATTTCGACGGAGACCCGGTGCATAGGGTGCGATGGGAACCGGTTGAGGATGCGAGAGCCCAAAGAATGGATGTGCATTGTGCAGACCGTGGAAATAACTGAGGTGCAACAACGCAGCCAAGTAGCGGGAAGGACAGCTGGGAGAGGACGTGAGATAGACATTGGCCAGGAGAACTGGGATTAGGAAACAATGAGGGACTCAGGAAGCGAGGTTGGCGGGAGGGTCGACATTCGGGAGAGGTGGCGACAAGCAAAGGGCGCGACGTGTTGATCCGGCGGACCGGGCGGAGGCGCAGGCAGACAAGGACAAATAAACCCATTGTGGGAGCATTGCAGTGTGGCGGGGCCTGTGCGGAGTGGTTGGAGGCCCCGAGTTCGTCGTGGCTTAATCTCATGGGCAGGACCACACGGTGGGGCGGGCTGAGTTGGCTGGGACTGCAGAGCGGGCTCAGCGGTTACACGGATTTCGTAGATAAGATTAGGCGAGATGACATCATGATCGGCGGATGTGACGACCTCTAGGAAATAAAATTCAAAGACCACACAAATTCCAGACCAAAAAGACATGAGTTGTATGTGAAAGGCAGGAATCAGGGCTTTCTGGCCATACCTATGTTGTGGGGAGTACATCAAGTGCGGTGTGATTCTTAGATTTGAGTGATTTTTGACAGCTTCCATGAGATCACCATAAATCCTTGATAAATCCATAAATAATGGTGCGCTTGGGAGCTATGTACTTTGATTTGAAAAAGAAAACCCCCCGTAGGGACGGTGGTGTTTCAGAAGCAAACCGTCCGGGCTTGCTAGGCAATTTCAGCCGCCCCGGAGAATTTCTTTCCAGCCAAGTTGAACGTGACCCAATATTTGCAGAAGAAGTACGCATGGTCGTAGGTATTGTCATCTGCACCACAATATACTCAACATGTGATGTAAAACGCAAGGATAAAATATCGTTCACAAGGTAGACTTCTTTTTCATTTTCTAATTCTTGCTTACATTTCCCTGTAGCATTATTGATGCTCGACCCAAGCCATCAACAAATAACCAGACAACTAACCCGCTAAAGATCATACGGCCGATGGCCTACTTATCGAGGGACTGGATGGAAAGTCTACCCCGGGTCATTGGGTATGAACCTGCGCTATATTATCTTCCGGCTTACATAAATATTATCAATCTAGGTCCCGGAATAAATCAACACCGAAAGAATCCTGATGGCTATTAGGTTGAAATGATAGACTACGGACCAATAATCGGACTTTACGACCATTCTGAAACTTGCCCTCATCTGGTATCCCCACCCCTGATCACGTTTGCGTCTAAATGTTGACGAAGTGGAGCGGGATTAACATCGTCCCCCCCGACGCTGCCGAACTGCAGCCCAGAGCGGACGATGGAGCTGTCCCGCAGTGTATCCGGCCGCCACGCGCTTCAGTCCGCGAGCCGGTAGATAATCAGGTAACCCGCGATTTGCTAAGTGGATTTCACTGCATCAGCAACGAAGCTGGCGCGCATACGGTGAGTAAGCGCACCTGCGCCGCAGAAGCAGCCACGAGCCAAACCTGGCATGTCGGATTGTTCACCACGTTGTGGAAGGGGGGGATGGACCGCTCGTCGACTACCCCTTTCCCCCTATCTCTTCGCTTAGGCCCTGATCGGGTGGACTGCCTTCGAAGGCATACCCCGCCAAATCACAAGCGTATGCCTTCCGGCACTCTGCCTTGATCTCGAGTGTGATTCGGCCTTGTCACTCCGGTCTGGACCCATGATTTTGACACGCTTGACGACGTCCATCAGAGCCTTTCCTCATCGCCGACCACCTGTTCCCGCCCCTCCAGACACCTTCCCGCCGCGTCCCGCCGTTTCATAAATCCTCTATAGTGCAAGATAGGATACTGCTTTTAGATTGGAAATTAGATATTTTACACGTAATAATACTTGCCGACATGGTACGGCAGGAGCGCCATAGATTGGACATTTTTCGAATTCCCAGAGCTGTTGTGGTCGGGGAGGACGATGAGGTCAGGTCTGTCGGCGTTGTCAAGGACATGGTTGATGAACATCAGCTGATGGTCGGGGCAATCTCGGACCGCAGTGACTGATGTGACGGACAAGGCATAGGCAGAATCCCTTTGCGAAGCAGTCCACCCGATCGGGGCCTTAGCGTACGGTAGATCGGCCATCGGGCCGTCTATTTGTTTCGTACGTACACATGTCATAATATCACCTTTTCACCTACGAACCACCATCTACGTCGCGGCCAGTGACTTGAGTACTCCATCGCGAGTACGCCGCCAGTGAAGACTTTCCACCTGAGCACCAGACTATCGCCCTCGCCGAGTCTTTTTGCCTTGCACCCGTACCTCACGCCCACACGGCACATTCCCCTATTCTCACTTGATTTCCATTCCACGCCTTCACGTCATTTCTGGGACCATTCGTTGACTTTCTGCTTCACCCTTGCACCCCATATTCCGGACTTCAGGCCCACCTTTCTGTCTACCAGCCTCGAACTCAGCTCTTCCACAACGTATGTGATTAAAAACAGTACCGCGAATAGCGAGTAGAGCGCGGCGGACTCAATAGCAATTGTCATCATCGAGATATAGTGCCTCGCGTGAGCGTAGGGTACACTTTTGAGGAGGCGGCGGCGGTACAGGAGCAGGCGCGCAATGATGAAAATTGTTATGATGATGTTCACACCCAGAGAAATGGCGTAGTATGCGGTGCCGTACGGCAGTGGGAGCTTGCTATAAAGTGAGAGACTGGTAGCGAACGCTATCAGTGATATACATACTCACGCGAAGAGAACCTCACCCTGGTTGGGAGTTTTCGACTGTCCATAGTACTCCCATAGCTGATTGTGCCGGAAGGATGCTAGCAGCAGGGCGTCTACGGTGAGAAAACGACGACACTGACCGAAGGAGGCGAATAAGAGAATGAACGGGAAAGTGATTACGATGTACGCGATGAGTCTGCGGCCATCTGGTGCCCAGATGGCCCAGCAGCGCCAAAGCTAACGAAGATGAGGTGCATAATGCGGAAAGAACTCAACCCACCACGAGGATATCCGAAAGGAACGTTAACACAAGCAGCGTCGCACAGAACATGACATTGGGTGGCGCATTTTGCCTCGCGAGGTAAAATGCGAATGGCCCGCCTGACGTTTCGTTTACATTAACCACGCGTGAATCAAGGAAAGAAAAAGCTCTCACCCGGATAGTTGCGGTGATCAATGTAGATCATTTGCACCGCCTCCCCTTGAACGATAACGAAAAGGAACTCCAGAGAAAAGAGTGTGGTGATATACGCCAGAAGGAACAAGGCGGAGCGATTTTGTTTCCTCCGCTGCCATAGATAGAGAAAACAAGAAAAATATAGGCTAAATTGTATGCCTGTTTGGGTCGGATATGTATCTGGTATGCGGAATGGAAGCTAAATAACATACCAAATCCAGTCCCGGCGACGAGGTAGCCTGCGGTCCGGTCAATATACTCGCTCGCAGTCAACGTTTGTGTTGAACCCACTGGCCAAAAGCATGCGCTCAAGCGCGATTTCCGATGCCGGCTCGCCAGCGGGGCCGTAGTATGGAGGCATGCGGCTGGCTTCCGTGAACTCCATGGTGCTCAGAAATATATAGTGTTGCTTTACCGTCAGCATTTACCATTGAGTTGATAGCCGGGAAAGGGGCTGGGTGGAAATGCCGCGCGTGCCGCGCGACTGCCGCGCACTGACGCGGCAGGGGAATTGAGGCGGCACTGACGCGGCGGTGGCTGTGCAATTGCCGCGGCAGGGGTTAAGTGCCACGCCGCCTTTAACTCCTTTCACACACTGTTCTATACCGCAAGGCCTATCGAGGCAAGGTTTAATACCTTCAATACACCCTCCAGAGCGCACAAATCATCCCAACAACTCCGATTCGCAGCAGCCTGAAACACCTCCAATTTTTGACTAGATGTTGACTAGACCATGTCTAACTCCCAAGTTTGGGATACAAAAATAACAGGAACAAAGGGGAAGCAGTGGCCTTCAAGTCTGAATATTAATCGTAGGTACCTGCATCTCTCTTAAGTGTGTTATGTCGGCATAAACACGTGCATTATTGCCAGGCAATATATATATCTCAGACATTGGGAGTTGCAAGCACTTTGTCGACGTGAATAGGGGTGCTTCGAGATCTGAATACACTTCCGTTGGAAGTGATATGGTTGAATTTCCACTCCGGGCACCTTGCGTGAGCGATGGGTATGAATTTTTCATTTGTTGCTCGCAGCGCACAGCGTACTTCTGATGTTACCGCCTAATCCACCGTGAATGACGGAGCACTTGACTGAATATCCTGGCATTAAGCTAGACAACAGTCTAGAAGACTGCGGCAAATCCAACTTCGCAATCAAATTCATACACACACTGTGCACTGGTGCTGTCCTGGTGAGTAGGCTTACACACGTTTCTCGGGCAACAGCCCATTGGTGCCCAAGACAATTCGTGCAAGACTTGTAAGCATCCACGTATGTACTCAAGAGTTCAGGCAGTCCAGGCTGAACAAACCATCCCAGTAATCGGTCAATGATTGTCCCTTCAAATCTTGTCTCGAACTCTGGAGCATATTTTCAATTGAAGCAAAGCAAATCTACTGTTATAGTGATCCCCGCATTCACAGATGGATTTGCAGGCATCCTGCAGTGCCGTTATATTCTTTCCCAGATATTTCAATTCCGAGTCGCACTGGTTGAGCATTTCAAGTCTTTCAGTGGAAATACTCAACCAGTGTCGTTCCAAATAATCCAAATACACAGATCTGGATGGTTCTCGATTCCCTATCATTTGAGAAGAAGGTAAAGGCTGGACATCTGTTGATTTCAGGCTCGTCGCGCTACGACTTGATATCTCAACCTCCATTACTCCCAGAAATCCCTGCGTTGGAAAAGTCCACCGAAGTGTCGTCCCATGCCGGGTCTATTCCTGTCTATTCTGCGTGGCAATTTATCAAGCAACCAGATTAAGGCACAGAGGTTCTTAAATTCACGGATCTTTGGCACCTGCCATTTGAGAGTTAGTTCACGCCACGGTCAATTTGACCTGATGAAAGCTAACAGATTCCCGCGGAGCATAAACCATTTCTGGTGGATTCATCGTCCAATAGCCTCCAATGTGTGCTGAGATTCTGGATCTTGGCTTGTCATGTTCTCCGCCGGTTCGTTGAGTCTCGATCGTGCCCCCGAATTCTGTCCGAATCAGAGTTCAAGTTTCAACTGTGAAACTCGTGTCTCACATCCGCAAAATTCAACTGAACGGAAATTGGGGGTCGCGCTGTCCATGTTCCGTGCCGGCGTTCTCGGCCTGTGCCACGGCAGTAGTCCGTGGATGCAATACATTTTAAATCTCACCAACAACACTATTGGGGCAGCCTCTTCGCTGACCAGATTTTCCATTCAATTGGAATGTACCATATGGCCGCGGGCGTTGGTCAGACGTGCCCATTATCGAATCCATCTGTGCACTGGTAGTGCAGCGATAGTGGTGGTTTCCACAAGGATAGAGGCGACTTTGCCGCCCCGTTGAACTTTCAACCTCACTGCGATATGTCGTGTTCACCCCTTATTTGATTTGAAGCCGAGCACTCGCTTTCTACATACATAAAATACTTAGAGAATTCAAGTCTGGTCGAAGGGAATTGAATCTCAGGGATACGTGCGGAGGAAATCGTCCATGTATGCTTGTGGAACCTGCGGGTGCAGCAATTCTACTAAATCTTTTCTGTCAAGGATCAAATTCGATGACCGGCAAAAAAACTGCCAACTGATTCTGAGGTGAGCTGCACATGGTATCACTGGCTCAACCCATTTTGACCTGCAACACCTGGACATCCCAATGCACGCACGGTGATCGACATCTTGAGTCTCTTGGGTTCGGGGATAAATTATGAACATGCTAGATCTTCGCAAATCCACCGATGGCAGGTTCATAGGTAAATAACTCGCAATTATGTGAAGCCGAACATTGAACTGAGTCGATGCACCCCATCACTATATTGGATAGTGGAAGTCGGCGGGTGGGTTCTGGAAGGACTTTTTGGATTTTGTGGGTTTCATCCTTGACTTGTTGAACATAGGGCTGACTGAGATCAATTATCATGCTAATTTTGCTTATATTTACGAGTGGGAGGCAAAATCGATCCGTCTCAAGACATGTCAGGCATTACAAGCACTAAATTCAATGAACATAAAATGGTGCTCTGTCGGACTTCACCAGCGTCAGTGAGCGCAGCATTAGGTTGTGCATCGTCATAATCAGGTCCGGGTCGATAAACGGGGATGAAACTAATTCAGGCTGAGGGCAATATTGCAACCTAACTAGTCAATTCACCACAAGGAGTATGCGGTCCAATGGCCAATCAAAGTTAGGGTGGACTTTCCAACAGCCAGCGACGTCTACAGCAACATGGGCACCGCAGCACTGGAGAACCCCCGCTATCTGCCGCGGCACAAAGAAATATGTTTTCTGTGGGTACCATAGAATTCAGTTAATTAGACTGATACCCGCACTTCTGTACTGACGGGCCATGAGGACTCTTGATTTAATTTCTCGCAAATTGAACTGCGTGAAAAGTAGTAGCACCGTGGGTATTGTTTGTACCCGGCTTGTGTGGATATTTGTGACCGGTAGTGCTGCAACATTGGGGACCAAGTGTCGTGGCACCGTGAGCGAATTATACCCTCGCCTTGAGGCCAAGAAAAATTGCCACAAAAGACCGTCCCATTGTTTGTTCACTAGCGAGAGTATCCGGATCTTCTGCAAAAATCGAACTCCTCCGAGTCAGACGTCGTATAAGTATCACCCTTAGAATGATGCAAGTACATCCGTTGATACTGTATTCACACACTGGACAGATTTTTCTGATATCCTGCATTGGTTAACTTGAGAGCACACTCATCATACTTACCACAAGAATTCAACCGAGCCAGTGTTTGCGATGTTTAATACAATGTTTTGTCCACCCAACTTGAAGGAATCTGTTCAAGTTTGGTTACTTCGACTCAATGTACCTAATCCTTTCCCAACCGCTAGTTGTCCGCACTTCCCTGGAATATGGACAAAATGCCTTCAGGAATTCAAACAGACACATCTTTCATACAGTCACTGCCAAGTCAAACTCGGACCTCGATGCAACCTGGATCCTCTAACGGTGGGGTTGACTCTAAGGTGTTGCTCCATCTAGTGACTGATAATCCAACTAACGTCCCTAGAATGTTTGAACACCGTATGGTACGATGAGTTCCCGAGGGAATACTTGGAGGCAGAGTTTCAACCATGCTCCATGCATGGAGTATTCCAGTTGAGCAGATGTTATCATGTGTTACCATTCCTGATTGATTCATCCAGCACATTCTGGCACTTTCAATAAAGAAACCAGTGTTTGAGCTCGATTCCAAAAGACACGGAACAGCGGAGATAAGGAGCACACCAGAACTTGAAGATGAAGCGGCCAGTCCAACCACCACTCTAAATCTCGAGCTAAACTCAGGTAGGCAGTCAAGAATCATTCGTCCCTGCGATATAGGGTGAGGTGGCACTGCGGGTGGTTGAGGCGGCACTGCGGGGAACTGCTGCGGCAGTGCGGGGAATTGACGCGGCAGTGCGGGGAATTGCCGCGGCAGTGCGGGGAACTGACACGGCGCTGCCGAGGCGCTGACACGGCACTGCGGGGATGTGACGCGGCATTGCGGGGATGTGAGGAGGCAAGGGCCGCGGCGACCGATGTACACTGAGGATACTTTAGGTTCTAAATTGTGGATAAAATTCGACGTGAACATTGCGCTTCCAGTACACATGTCTGAACTTCCTTTCTGAAGGAAAGCAATGAACTTGGGACCCTGGGAAACAATTATTTAGACTAGGAATTGTTACAATTGAAGCCCTGGTGAGCTATATACGTGCTCACAGTAGTTTTATTGGTAATAACAACCATTGGGAGTGGTTGAAATCCCTCAGGCAATTGGTGGGACATACAGTCAATATTTGTAGGGAGGTTTTTTTGTTCCAAACAATGTAGTTAAGCGTAGAAACACTGCCCTGACCTAATTTGAGGTCCAAAAGGGGTGGTGGAAAGAGCTAAAGGCTGCGCGGCACTTCAACCCTGCCGCGGCAATAGCACAGCCACCGCCTCGTCAGTTCCCCGCACTGCCGCGTCAATTCCCCGCAGTGCCGCGGCAGTCGCGGCATTTTCTCCGGGCCCCCGGGAAAGCAGACAGCTTTGTGATAAATGAAAATATATTTATCTCGGCCGCAATCCCACGTCCACTCTGCACCAAGCGACCGCGACCTGCGGCCCTGAGGAGCGAACTCTATTAACTTGTGCGTAGTGGACAGAGCAAAAAGGGGAAAGAACAAAAAACATCATCCCCGTCCCAGCGACGTTGGGCTCAGGGGCGGATATCGATCTAGATTTGGCACCCGGAAGTCCTACGAGAGAGCAGGACTTTCAGGGCTCTGAGAGAGGCGGCGAGTTCATAAATATAGTGCTGAATGCGGAAGAACTTGACAGTGGGCGGTGGGATCAACCCCGGGCTGCGAGAAACCGTAAGGTGCCGCATGCTGAGGCGTAGGGGCACCGACTAAATCGTCTCTAAAGCTAGGCTTGAACAGTCAAGACTGCGAGGATTTGGCCGACGAAAAAGCACACCTTACTGAATTTAAGCGATGCCTGTGCTTTGGAAAATATGATCCGGAGACCTTGGGACAAACCAAGACAGAAACGGAGCCGGTAGCGACCGGTACTAAAAATACGACGGAGAAGGAAACTTTGTAACAATAAATGAATTGAGACTGAAGGGGAAGGAGGAACCGTTCGATTGGTCTAATTAGATTTCCCCGAAAGGAATATCACGTGCTTCTGCCGTTCGGCTCCTTGCGGCTTGCTCAACCACTGCTGCTAAAATTGTAGAAATTTGCGCTTTTTGGCCAGGTTTTACTCGTCATCACACAAAGTAACCGGACATTCGCTTACTATGGCAGAAATTTGCGCAATAATCTGGGTATGAGGACCTAGAAATGTTCATTTGGATATATTCTCCCCGTTCATATCCAATTTGGCATCAAAAATAATGTGTATACCATCTGTGGCTCAATTGTTTTGAGTCCACGTGATTTTTGCGACATTTGTCCTAAATTGGCGTGTATGGCTTGGTCCGTGGGCATAGATAAAGGTTTCTGTTGTCAGGGCTATTCCTCAATATATGTTAAACATACCCCATGACTTAAAACTCCAGGAAAGTGAATGGATACTCAGGCACAAGGCATTTTCGGCGGCAAGTCATACCTGCATGGATTGTGCACAAGCCGCTCTCCAGTTAAGCTGAAAAAATTGAACTTTGACAGCTCAGCTTCGCTTGAAATCTGACTAGAGCACTGCTCAGTCATTGCTTAGTCCATCCATGATGCTCTACATGACAAACTACTATCTAAATTGCTTGTTCAACAAGGGATCTTGAAATTCTGCAGACAGCGCTACGACACATTTTGTGGCAAGAATTCATTAGACAATCAGGAACTTAACTGTTGCAAAATCCACCAAAGATGTCTGTTTACCTATGCCAGGATCCCCCACTTTGAATTCAGGCTCCAGGTATTTTTTTTGTCAAGTTTCTTCTGACTGTTGGCTAGAATGTCGTAATTCAGACATGGCTCGCTGATCTTTTCTGGTCTCTGGAAAGCGATACTGGGGCTGTTCTCCCAAAACAAGTTATGTAGTCTTCAGCCAATATCTGTAGGTATTTGGTGGTAAGGTATAATCGAGCTCAGTGCACGTGATCAGGCACAGTGAATCAATGTCCGGTTACTTTGTGTGATGACGAGTACACTCAGAAAGGTTTTTATTTAGCTCTTGACACTTTACATACAAAAATAGTATTTTTTCGAAGCATTCCTCGGGCTGGAATTATCACACCGGTGATACCTAAATTTCGGCCATCTAACAATTGAATATAGAACTCAAAGTTTCGCATTACGAATCAAATTGAGTATCAACTCGCGTTTCCTTCCTGTCGAAATGCCCCGGTGTTGCCATATATGGCAACCCCGAGGCATTTCGGCGCGAACGGAACGTGAACTGATACTCGTTTTGATTTGTAATGCGAAATCCAACGTTCTATATTCAATTTTTAGCTGCCCGAAACTTGGGGATTGCCGGTGTGTATATAGAAAGTGGGTGGCTTTCCATAAGCATAAACAATTCTACGAGCATTATTTTCAAGCTTTCCGAGACGATGCCGAGACAGCTGTCGGGACCCCATCAACCGGGGAGAGGCGATTTAATGCGAATTTATTATAATCTGGAGAGGGGGTCCTTACCCCCCCTCCAGATTTTATTAAACGGAATAAACGGTTTTGGGCGACGAGGATGTGATGCTCGCCTCAAACATGTACTTCGAGCTCTCCATTGGGGGCCAAAAAAATGCATACCCCTACAGACGACCTCCGGATTCCCTCCCGACCTTCGTTTGGGCAGCAGCGTGAGGTTGACTATTTTATTGTTTTCTTATGGGAGTTCAAGCACGAAATGCTCGACTTGAATTTCTAGCCTTTGATCCCATTGCTGGCACTCTCAAAGAAGCTCAGAGAATAATCTATGCTTATGGAAAGTCACCCAGTGTACCATTTCTCTGCTATTTCTACCTGGGATGTAAAATGGGGGAGCAATAAATAATACTTTTCTTGAGGTACTGGAGGCTTCTATTTTTGTAATATGCCGAGGGTATACACCGCAGTCCCATTACCTTCCGTGGCAGCGGAGTTTGAAAGCTGTTGTCGGGACCACGGCATGAGCAGGACTGTTGGTGTGAGGCAAATCCACGAATATTAAAAGGTGTTTTCCGTTCTTATTAGACGGATTCAGGTTAAAAGTATGCCTCATCCAGCTTCTACAATTTATTTACCTCATTCCTGAATAAATCTGCTTGGCTTTCTTGAAGGCTTATTTCCTTGAGTTGTGGGATATATACTGTTATTTTCGGTCCATAAATTATCTCTTGAGGGTTTTATAAGCCTTTAATACATCTCCCCCATTTTTAATCCATGGAATAGTACTCACATTGTCCGCTACAGAATACAGTAACGGCGGCTTGATTCTCGGCAGGCGGGAGCTCGGCTATCACATGCCGTAATTAGACCAATCGAACTATGACTCCACTGGATGTGTATGATCATGTGCCTTCATTTAGACTCGTGAGCGAATACCGACAAGAGGTGGGCGGCAAATAAAGCCGAATATTGGCCTATTCTTCCGATCACCGGTCCGAACCACCGGTTTTGCATTTCTCTGTCTCAATATGCGCCAGACATAAAATCTGGTATACAAGACCACCCCCAGTTTCATACACTGAGCCGAGGTACTTTTCTCAGAAAACGGATATCAACTTGCCAACTTCCCTTTTTGGACCAAAAATGATGGCAGCGCAATATCTCACGAAGAAAACCCTCCCGCTCGCAGTGGACTTGTCCTACCACCCCATAAGGGGGTCTTGGCTATTTATTGGGGATTTTATTTCAATTTTTTGAATTAGCCATCCTCGAGATCCAGGTGTAAAGGAAAATCAACTGGCTCCCCTACAATGGACCAGAACCTCAAAAAAACTTTTTTGTCCAAAAACCACCTATTTAGAGCCCTAAGCATTGAAAAAGAGGTTGATATCTTTTTCTTTTCTTGCGCCCACCTCTTGAATACCGATGTGTTTGAAGGTTGGCAGTCACACAGGGAGTTGCGCGGAGCGGGATATATATGCAACAATGGTACGGGGGTTACAGGTGCGAGGGGGATGAAGCTAAAGCGACGAGACGACACAAAATATAGTCCAACGGTAACGAGGAAAGGCGCCGAGGAGATGAGGACGATGGAAAGGGGAGAGGATACAGTGACGGTGAAGGACGCGTGACAGGCCCTATTCAACATGATGCAGACCACGCGGAAACACACCAATTCGACGGCCAAAGCTTCCCGCAATCGTTGCCCCATCCATCGGCGGAGTTCTCACTGCTGTCCCCATCGACATCCGGAGTTTCTCACAGCACGGAGGCGGAGTTTCTCACAACCCTGTGCCCCAGAGCGCTCGAGCACAGCAACTGGTGTTCACACGCATTTGACTAACTTCCACTTTTGGCAACTCCGGTCAGGCACGAACGGACCACCGAATCAATACGGATACTGAAGACTCCGAGAAGTCGCGCAGCTCCGTATTTCTATAGTCCTGTTTTAAGCTCAGGTGTCCGATCAGAATAAAAACCTTATTACATAATCATGAAATCAGCCCATTGCTCCATGTCGCGCGACCTGGGACTAGAACAATCATAATGAGATACATCTTCTGTGATTGGCCAAATTTATTTGGATTTTTCGAGTACGATTTGACGTTGCTGTGGAAGAGGTAAAGTTGATGGTAAACATCACATTCATGTCACGTCGTCTTGAACCATGTGCTAAAATCCTAATTCAAGGATGTTTCGGAGGTTCTTAGGAGGCAGATCAGCGCAGATATGCACCAATAGTGGGTCTGCCCAGAAAGAAAATGAGAAAAATGGCTTGCGCTCTCGGAACGAAGAGAATACATGGTAATTCAAACTCCGATGATTATGTAACAAGGTTTTTACTCTGATCGGACCCCGGCGCTTACTAACAGACTTCAACAAACGGAGGTACGACGTCAAATATTGTTGAAGCATCTGTCTAGGAGAGACTAACGCTCAAGCAAGGGAGTAAGCAGAGATGTGACGCCTATTTGATTGGATGGACTGCTAAGTTAGATGCCAAGAAGCCGCCATGAGCAAATGGGACATTAGAATGCAGTTGAAACGAGCCTAGGAAGAAGTCGGATGTGGAATTTTCTCTGGCGATAGACGGGCAAGGAAGCAACAAGCAAGTAGTAATAATATTCCAAGCTGTAAGCAGGACTCGGAGCCCAAGCTTCTGTGCGCTCCACCGTTGCGAGTTCTAAGGATGACCCAAGAAGTTGTTTCTGTCCTTTCCGAAGTGCCACAGCTTGAACACAAGGATACCGTGGGTGGAGAGATGGATGTCGAGAACAAGCGCCGGGCGTTTATTGAGCCATCAAATATTTGGTGGAAGCTGTAGCCAAACAACCAAACTGCAAACAATTTCACTTCTTCCTGACCGCCACCACCACTTTCCGATTTTCATCTCGTTCTGCAACGCACCACTTTTGTCGGCCGTGGACGGTGTTATCAAACACGGCTCAGAATGACGATGAGGCTCCGACTCTCCAAATGTGCAAATAGACCGTGAAATGGACCTGAAAAGGGAGATGGACGCCTGAGCAGCTATCCAAAAGGATGATCAGAAACATCAAGATTGGGACATGGATGGTGGATAGTGGATTGGGTTGGATTCGCATGGAGCTTGGTACGTTGCACGCAGTCAGTGTTATTATCTGAACTTGTCGCCATCCCACCCCATGCATCTATCCGTCGTTTCGCTAATACTGACCCTCATTCCCAGTCCTCTGCATTCATGGGCCTTCCGGCTATAAACACGTCCCTGAACTAGGAAATTTCCATTGACACGGATACATTCTTCCCTACTCTTAAGTGCGCTTTCGTCCCACCCTTGCCCATTCACATGTTCTCCCATTCGACATCTCCTGCGCGCGGTTTCCCTCCATTTTCGCCCGGCCGTCCGCATTGTGCGAGCACTTTCCATCCATGACTTGCACACACCCCGCCGCTGCATCGCCTCCACACAGAGCTCTCCCATCTACTAAGCACGCGATGGCACGCGATGGCGAATCGGCGATCAGCCAACACTTTGTCTACCTTCCTTCTGCCCGTCTATCTCAGGCGGCATCATTTACTGCACGCTCTTCGCGCGGGCGACGAGGAAATGTACGCCAGAAAGGTACAGGCACCCTTCGTCCATGCCACTCAGTAGCGCTGACATCTTGGATTCCAATACATCCTGCAGACTAGTCGCCTCCCCACCGTCCCTCTTCTCACTTCCTGCCCGCCCCTCTTTGATCGGCTTGGCAATCGCTCTGCGCACAACCCTAGCTAATCCTCAGGTCGACGGTTTCGTCTACTCGCACGGACTCCATTCCTCATCGCCCGTCTACTCTTACCTCCTAACCCTAGCCCTCTTCACTGCTGAACCATCTTCACACCCAACCCACCTTCAGCATGCGTGATGTTTCTGTCGATGCCCGCTTCGCACCGCCTACCAAAACCTCCAACTCTGCCGGCGTCTTGCCAATGCTGCACCTACCACCATTCGCTTCCACTGGTACAAGCCCACTGATGAGGGTACTTGTCCGGAATGGCCTTGCCCTGGTGCGTATGTCTTCCATTCCTCACTTTATTCCGTTTCCCGTCCATGACCCATATCACGCACCCCATTATCCCTCGAACGAGCTCCTTGAAATCGAGGGATCTACTGCAGTGCAACACTCGCTGCCCTGTCGTATTCCTCGATTACTCGTGATCCTCCTCAACTTTCCCCAGTGCGCCAGTTTCCTTTCCATTTTCTGTACACTGGGCTGCGTGTGGACCATCGTCGAGCCTGCGGATTGCGGAGCATATGGGCACGCAGCGCAGTTTCTTCTATTCCACCGCGGCGCCGCGTTAACCTTTTACGTGTGCGTGCAATATTCCACCAACCATGCTCGCCTTTACATTCACCCCGCAAAAGGATATACCCACCCAGAATTTTCTGCACGAATGGGCACATATTTCATTGTCCTGAACCAGGTACGTACCTCATTCGTGTGGATACGCTTTCGTGCATCCCAAGAGGCCGTCATTTGCGTTCCGGGGGCATCCGTATCAATCCTGACCTTTCTGCTGCACATACTTGATCCTGTGATTCCACCAACTCTGCAACACACCCGCAGTTCGGAATGATCACTCATTCTAGTCTGTTTATCATGAGGCGCACAGTTACATCGGGGTACCACTCTCGTCCTCCCTCTGTCTTTGTCTTTCCTTCCTCTTTTTTATATTCCTATTGACTTCCAACATATGTGTTACCCAGCTAGTATTGCAGCCTTAATTTTTTAACTCTTCGTTCAGGACAGAAAGCCCAAACCGCGGCAACAAGGATTTGGCTGGGCCGGCGCGGCAGGCGTGGCTTGCGGCGTGGCGTGACTTGTGCCCGCCTAACACCAAACCATTCCACTGTAAGTATATCAACGATATCTCGTCCAGAATGCTTCCAAGCATTTCTCCCTCATCGGCATCCTCCTACATCCTTCCCTGTCTCCCAGGTGACAAACGTTGCCAGCTGAGAACATGATGACATTGTAATCATCAAACATGTGAGCCCTTCGCTGCCTCCACGAAATTAAATCAAAGTCAGTCAACTATACTCATTGATGTAACACCACATTTCTCCCTTTTGTTCGAACACTTCCTGAACACTTCTGGATTAAGTGGACGGAAATCTCTACCCTGCAATCTGAATCTACGCTATGAATGAAGGCGCCGATTCGGATGGAATATCTTTTTGGGACCATTTTCTTTCGCTCCCCGCTGCTCGGTCGACACTACCTGTATCCCGCACGAGTGCGCCGAATGGTCGGCCTCAACGCGGGCTGTTTCTTCACGCTCTTGCTCGCACCCTCCTGAGATTTTTTTTGGTGAGTTCTGGCCGGTTTGGCCGGTTTTCACCGTCAATTTCGTCAACTCCTTTGCGCTTCGACCCGGCCACCTTTCCGCTCTTTGTTTAGGTCAAGTTTCGCCCGTTCGGCCGGCTTCTCTCGGCCTCGGCTTCCTCGTTCTCCTTGCGCATCGACGCATCATGATCATCCACCATGACAGGTAAGGGATTTGTTGGCGGAAGTGGGAAGGATGGTCACACCGAAAGGTTGGGGGTCGGAATTCTTCGTTATCAATGGCGTGATTGCGCTTGAAGGCCAATATTTGTTGAACAAGAGCATCCGACTTCGTGCTGGTGGTTGGAATTGCACCGAACATCGCATTTACCGCTGTGTCCCATCCGGCCGGCACGCAGTACTGTCATCTTTGAGATCCTCGATCACGTCACTGTTAAGGTCCAATGGCTCCCCCAGCCCGTGCTGCACTGCAAGGAGCTGGAATAGAACCGAACCCACACCCCTGACCCTGATCTTGAATTCCTGCTGTGTGAGGGTCAGTAGCGTGCCATTTCCCATTAAATAATCAATGGATTGGTCAACACGGCCTTGAGTTCTGGCGTTGTATCCAACCCCAAGGGATCGGAGGGTGAGATGAAGAACTGGCCAGATTGCGCTACGCGATGATCCGGTTTGCTCCCGGGGAATTTTTTTTTCTATGGTCTCGTGAGGCACCCTACAATGTGGTCTATGCACGATGACAGCCTATACTTTTCTCTTCTCGCTACATCCTGCCCATCGTACCCTCTTGTTAGGGTCACCGAATTTGGCAGGAAATCTCAGCTTTCACAACTCACATACCACTCCCCCCAATCTCTCTCTCTTTTTTTTTTTTTGGGTGGTACGATATTTGCCGACTGCAACTAACAATGGGTTAGCCCAGCGACATTTTAAGGTTTCGTAAAGAATTTAGGGGGGGCGTGTTCCACCTCCCAGAGAAATGCACGTATGCACGCTGTCTTCGGGCAGTGTGGGGCTACCGAGTCACCCGATGCCGCTATCTGGCCAGGTTGTTTGTGGTGCCCACTAAAACTCTGGGTTCCCTTAACCAGTTATCAGGCATCATACCCTCTTTGTCCAGCGTCCCAGATATATGCGCCAGCGCCGGTTTCTTTCCCTCGAGTGGGCGATTTGCCAGCGTGACATCGACCTGGAGTCGGTGATTTATGTGGTAGTTCCACTTGTTAATTCTTTCTTGCTCTGTTGCCGGATCTCCGTCCTGATTTATGATGTGTTCATTCCTGATTTTCCAGATGAGGTAAGCAGCTTCTGACACCAGAATGCGGTACGGTCTCTCTGCTCCTTCGTCTCTCTTCCCATTATAGTCGCGGAAATCAGCAAGTCCGCAACCTAAGATCATGCCTAGCGATATCGTTGGCCATTTCACGTTCTTTTTGGCCCAGATGCTTTGTACCGCACCCCAGATAATCTCTTGCCCTGGGATTTCGCATTTGGTCAAGATATCCTCTAAGTCTTCTTCTGTTCCACACGATCGGCAAACAGGTCGCTCCTCGCACTCAGGGATATGTGTCCAATAGTGCCCAAATTTCTGTGCATTGTGCATGCTTTTCCACAGGAACTGTGCTGTGCGTGGTAGGATATTGTCAGCACAGGGCCTCGCTGCAGGGTTTTACTGCGACGTAGGCAACTGGGCGATACAAGGAATAAGCGAAACGCAGTCAATTACAGCCGATGTCAGTACCGAGGGCGCGGATCGAAAATTTCTGTTTGGGGATGTTTCCAAAGAATTCCCTATATCTCTGTCAGTTCTTCACCGATTCACACAAAAAGTAAATAGATCTACTCAGCTAATTCATGCACAATTAGTGATAGAGAGGAACTTGCGAAAATATTACGTATTAGGTAATTTCTGTTTTGGGGCTGTTTTTGCACTGAATACCGTCTAGCATGGTGAGAACATTTCCCAGTGACCTAGAATTTTGGGAGGGACAATGTGTATATGTTATGAAACAGGTTATAGAGCCAGAACTATATGAAATGTCCAGATGAATATGATCTTGGTAATATCTCTGAAAGCCAAAAACTGCCAAATGTTTTCACAGAAGCTAGAAGGACTGTAACTAAATTATCCTCACTTCTGGCTCTATCACATGTTTTGTCAGGTATGCATGTTGTCTCTCCCAAAATTCTAGGCCACTGGGACATGTTCTGGCCATACTAGACAGTATTCAGTGCAAAAACAGCCCCAAAACAGAAATTACCTAATGCACAATATTTTCACATATTCTTCTCTATCACTAATTGTGCATGAATTAGCTGAGTAGATCTATTTAGTTTTTATGTGAATCGGTGAAGAACTGACAGAGATATAGGGAATTCTTTGGAAACATCCCAAAACAGAAATTTTTCGATCCGCGCCCTCGGTACTGACATCGGCTGTAAGCACTGGAGAGTAGACTAGAATAGTGTAAGGGTTGTAAGTAATTACTTAGGGTTATATACTACAAAATAAAGGGGTTTTTTAGGGGACTAGGGGTCTAGGAGTGACTGCAGATGCCAAGGGGTAAGGGCTAAGGAGCGATCCTGACAAGCAGGGGTCGATCGAATAAGGAGTACGAACCAAGGGGTGAGGGGTGTAGGAGAAAGAGTGAGACAAGGGGTAGGCAAGGGGTAAGAGACGACCGGGTTAATGGTAGGCCGGGTTAATAAGGGTATGAGACCAACGCAATGATCCGGTGAGGCACTCTGGAAGAATCCGGATAGTACGTGAGTGATGGGAAACCGGGTTGTTGAAGAAGGAGTGAAAAAGGGTAGATCATGACAGATATCTTTCCTGCGCAGTGCCAACCAGATTTCTTCATCTGAAACATGTTTCTCAGAAGCCTCGACCATCGCTTTACGCACCAAGTCGAGGTGCTTTCGCGTCGCTACTTGGGTAGGTACCCCCTTAGTTTTGTCCTCTCGTATTCCACGGTAGAAGGACCATTGACGATTGTCAGTGAGACTCATACCCGGGTGGGCCGTCCCATTTGAGACCGAGAACTCCCCCCAATCTCCCTTCTCTCCAAACCTCAATGGCAGCTCCTCGTCTCACCCTCGACCCAGCTTTGGAGTCTTGCCCTGACTATGCATCTGCCTCGTTCCGATCCATTCGCGACCTTATCGTCGCAGGCGCTCTGGCTGCTACCCCACTTGTAGGACTCTGCGGTACGCACTACAAATATTTATAGTTGGGTGTCGTTGAGTGAGTCTTCTGGCGAGCGAAACGGTAGCCAATAATTGGAGTTGTAACCCAGATTCCGAATGGTGTTGAACCTACACCAACGTCTCGTCGTTGTGAAAGAAATCTATCACCACGAGGCGTTGTATCCCTCGAGAAATCTACTCGGGATGTAGGTAACCTAGTTCTTAAGGTTAGCTCCCAAAGTGTAGACAACACTTACCTTCTCTTAGGCTACGTACGTGAGCAAGCTGTTAAGAGAGACTTGCAGAACGTCCGTAGCGGTACGAGATAAGTAGTAGAAGTGTTCTTATTCGGGTCTCGGCCCGGCACTATACTACGTACACGCGATGTAATACTAATCATGTAAGCGTGCGCGTATGGTGCACGCTTAAGCAAAGTCGTAAAGATTCAAAGAGTAACATAGAAAAAGAAATGTACAACTGACGGTTGAACGCCAGTAAGTTGTGGGCCGTTACATAGCCCCCCAATCTCTTGCTGTCTTTGCTTCAAAAGTCGTGCTGAAAAGCGGCCGGGATATCACGAGCTATATCGCACAGCCTCTTCTTGTTCCAGGACGAATACTGCAGAGCTTCCTTCATCCTCGCCAACCCTTCCTCGACGAACAGCCGATTCACCACCAACTTGGGCTTGTATATCCCCCTGTTCGAAGACTGGAAGTAGTGTTTCCACTCACTGCGCGTTCTCGCCTTGCCTCTCCCGTCGTCCAGCTCATCTTTGATATGGCGAAACGTCTTGTCGCAAAACGGGTTCCATTCACGGTAGTAATGGTCGGAAAATTCTTCCACCATTTCGTCCGTTGGGAATAGGTATTTGTCCGTCTCTGGAGCGCCTCCTTGGATGTAACCGAAGATCGCTTCGTAGTCCCCTTCGGAGACATCGTCCCAACTTACGTCTATACAGTTGGCATCGGCCGAATCGTTTGCTCCTGCGTGATGCACGGTAACTTGGACCGAGGGTCCCTCCAGAACTTTCCTCACCAAGCCCGTTCCGACAAAAGCTCTCATTAACCAGCTCGCAGCCCCTCCTCGTGTAACTAAAGCTCGGGCCTGCGGAGATCGGGCCATCTTTCCCATGTTCCCGCGGTATTGACGATATATGATAGGCAGGGACGGTGAATCCTCCAACCGCGGGCCTTTCGCTCTCAAATCCACCACCGCTTTGGTTACAAAACGCGACATGTCCTCGTCGTCTTCCTTCGGACGGAAACGTGCACAATCTGGAGCTTTAAAGCCGATCGAGAATTGAATCCCACGTTCCATGGCCACTTCCAAGACATGGCGAGGAAAACGAATGGCGGTGTTCGTGACGACTTGGAACCTAAGTCGAAACTCGGCCGCTTCTCCGATGATGAGATATCCATGCTGTAAAACATCCGGATTCCAGGAGTACTCGAACGGCATGCGCCACAACGAGGCGTCATAGGTGGCGGGTCTTCCCCAGTCCGCGAAGACGTTAAGCCAGCCCGCTCTTCTATCTTCCCGCTCTGACATGGTTTCGCCCCCCGACAGCCGGCGTCTGTAATCTGGTGGTGTAGGCGCGCGTATGGGGTAAATCGTTCTCCCGCGTCGGGGAGGCGATGCTGAGCGACGAGGAGAAGGGAGTGTTAACCCGTAAGCAGATCCTTCTCTGCTGCTGTTCGGCAAGGAATAGAACGAACGAGCATCTTCCGATCTCTCCGAAACTGACCTAGTCGTCCTCAGAACCGGACGTCTCCCATTCCTATTAGTCACGTATCGATCGACCTGGTCCGTCCAGTCGTCTCTCGCCATCGCCTGCACCCAATTCGAGGCGTATGCCATAGGTTCCGACGAATCGTACTCGCGCCGCTCCGAGCTATGATTTGAATCTGGCGAAGTCACGCGGGAGCCGACTTCCCTTCCATAGGCTGTGGCGTCATGGCGTGCATCCTCCGACCGGGATACGCGACCCGAAAACATTAGTCTTCCCCCCAACGACCCTGGAGGCGCATCCAGCAACAGTTGATGCTCATAGCGGGCCACGACTTCGAAAGGCTCGTCCTTGGTGATAGGTCGGCGCCTTTCCACTCCCGTCTCCGGATCGAAGCATTGACCGTATTCAGGTGCGCATCTACCTTTGAACCTCTCGCGAATGACTGGAAGGTCCGGCTCAGGTATGTCTTCGTCCATGATTTCGGAATTGCTGCACAAGACCTCGTTGCGGGGTTTGCGAAAAAAGCGTTGAAAGATAACCCGGGTGACTTGCTCGGACTTGCTCTGCACGACAACGTGATGATACAGCTTGTGAAGATCCTCGGCCTTCTCGTCGTCCGCCAGACGTCGCCTACTCCAGTACTGGAAGTCTATTACCCAGTGTTCTATGGTGCCCGAACCCTCCGTCTCCTTCGGCAAGGCGCACCGCGGACGAGAATAGGGGTCGATCTTTAGTTGGAGGAACTTGTCGTATCTGGCCGGAGCCTCGAACTCGCTGTTCACAATAGGTATGTCATCGTGCCACAAATCCTCAATTAGACGTCCATCCTCCCTTGCCAAGTATTCGCCCATTGCTCCTGGGGACAGTCGTCGAAAGCGTGGGTCGCGGCTCTCAAATAGGCCCCAGACAAAAAAGAAGGGAACGTTGTGGTGAAGGAGGAGGAGGAAGTTAATGCTCTTCCAATCGCGGTTCACGGAAATCAGGTAGCCACGCTTCTCATCTGTCATGAGCTCCAAATCCAAAACCTTTTGAACAACTTCGTTTGAGAGACCCATCATCCATTTGCCATCCGTTCCGGCCATCCACCAGCTTATGTGCCCAAGATTGTTTAGTACTGCGCGACGAGCGTCCATCACCATTTTGTGAACATCCAGCTCCGAAGAGAAGCGGCCGCTAATTCTTTCAATGTCAAACAGCGCCGGCAAATGAGTCTCTTCATCGTAGAGCGTCCCCAGGCAGATCTCTTCCATCAAATCCTGGAAATAGGCCACGTCGTCTTTCATGAGCTCTTGTGTGAGGTCCGCTAGACGCCATTTTCCGTCCGTCATCGGTCCCACCACTGGCATGAGGGACTTGGTTTGTTTAGCCCACGCCCCTCGGCGGCTGTCATTTTCCTTCGCCAGAGGGATCCATCCTCTCGCATGATCTTCTGGGTTATACCAGTCGGGTTGATCTGCCCATTCCATATCCACAAACCTTCCGAACTCGTCGACAGGACTGTCGTCCATCTGGTGATGGTGCGAGTCTATGAAATTCAACGCGTCTCCAGGTATCGCCTCACATGATTTATTCACGCCTATCCATTCGGGCGAAAACTCGTCCTCTGAGTTTACTCTGGTAACAAACAACCTACGCGCTCTCCCTATGTGATCCCTTCCGTAGTCCGCCATCTGACTTGTATCCCCAGAAATCTGTGGGACAGAAGCCACGCTAGAGAGGAGATCGGCAAGAAATCTTCGCTTTGCTCCTCTCGTTCGCGTTCAGGTGGCGCCTCGAACACTAGTCCTTGGAACGGATGTGGGTGAATATATGATGAACAAGTAAAGAGAAAAGAAAACGCAATAGTAACGAGATGGAGAGAGAGAGAGAGAGAGAGAGAGATAGAGAGAGAGAGAGAGAGAGAGAGAGAGAGAGAGAGATGGTGTGTGTGAGAGTGTCGTCGGAGAAGCTGATAATGTGAATAGGGCGAGAGAATAGCGATAAGAGAAAAACTTCTCCGTATCCGGGTATGCTCGTGCCGACATGTTTTTCGCACGAGTGAGGGAGTTCACCTCCCCTTTTTAGTTCTTCCTGAAAAAGAATCCGCTCGGGTGTCCATTTAGCCGTTGCCGTTTGTCCGTGAAAAGTCCTCTTGGTTCTTCAGCCCCGCATCCTCTAGTCCAATTGGTTGTCCTTGCGGTATTGACCCAGAATTCTCGGGGAATTCTTTAAGTGCGCGCGTGGCTCCCAAGTGTCGAATTGAGGTCCGTACCCCTCCCATCGTACCAAGTATTTGATGACTGATCCCTTCTTCTCAAACTTGTGTCCGATGATTTTTTCCACTATGAATTCTCCCTTTTCCGGCTTTTTCAGACGTGTTTCCGGAAGCGTAGCTCGTTCGCCGAACTCTTGAGGCGACTCAACGTATTTTTTAAAATGCTCCACGTTGAATATCGGTAGTCCAGGATACTTCTCGCTCATCCGCAGCCGGTAGACTTTTGGATTAATCTCTTGAGCCACTTCGAAGGGTCCGATCCACCTTTGGGTTAATTTCGCTCCCGAACCTGAAGCCTCCATCCATTCCAGCGTATGCGGGTTGACCAGGATCCTGTCTCCTTTCTTTAAAACGGGCACAGCTCTTCGCCCTCGGTTGTATTGAGTTGCCTGTCCGTGTTGTGCCTTCGCAACCGCTAAACGCGCTTGTTCTCGGTGCATTCTCAGATTTCCTAAGAACTCCGCCGCCTCCCCTTCGGTGCTTCCGTAATTTCGTCCTTCGTCTTCGTTCCGGCCTCTGACAAAATCGCTTGGGGACAGCGGGTTGAAACCGTAAAGTAAGAAATAAGGCGCGCAGCCCGTTGAAAAGTGGGGATTCGAGTTATATGCGAATTCCAGCAGATGTAGCCATTCCGCCCACGATGCTTTAGATCCCGCTGTGTATGCTCTCAGCATCACCTCCAGCTGTTTGTTGACGATTTCTGTCTGCCCATCGTGTTGCGGATGGTGGGAAGAAGACAAGGCCATTCGCGTCTTCAGAAATTTCACCACTGCTCTCCAAAAATCCGACGTCCACCGAGGATCTCGGTCCGAAATTATGCTAGTTGGTAACCCAAATCTGCACGCTACATGTCGCACGAATAATTTGGCGAACCCTTCCGCGTCTATTCCGGTCGTCGTTGGTATGAAGATGGCATGTTTCGTTAGGCGGCAAACAATTACAAGTATGGCGTTATACTCATCCGACCACGGTAAATCGACTATAAAATCCATCGAGATAGATTTGTACGGTCGACTGGGGATGGGATTTGGAATCAAGTAACCAAAGCGGTTGAAATTGCTATTTTTGATTTTCTGGCATATATCGCAGCTTGCGCAGAATTCTAGAATGTATGCTTTCATTCGAGGCCAGTAATACCTAGAGGAGAGCTTTTGCCACAATTTCTCTGGTCCCGCGTGAGCGGTTTCGATCGCACTCTCATGAATTTCCCTCAGGAGAAAATTGCGTTCCTTCTTCGGGACGCAGAGACGAGGTTGGTAGTCAGCGTCCCTGAAGAACAACAAACCTTCTTCGTTTCGAAAGTACCTATACCCCGGCGACCAATTGTCTCTAGCTGAACTGGGGTCCGTCCAAATTTTCCCGAAGTTTGCGTCTCCCAAGTACGCCGCCACGAACCTTTTTCGGAAAGCAGGGTCCATCTCCACGTGTATGTTAGGCGGGGGGTTGTGCGTGCCCCAGTATTCCTGAGCTTCCTTGAGCTTTTCGAGCTCCTCGTCTGTCTCCTCTCCTACGTCCACTAGAGGCTGTTTGGCTGGGAGGTCCGGAGTTCGTTCCGTCTCTTCCGATCCATCAACCTGTCGCTCTTCAGGCTGTGCAACTTCTTTGGCTCCTTCCGCTTCTTTCGCCGCTTGTCTCCTCGTTGTCGCCCACGCCGATGCTACTCCTTCCAGACAGTCTTCGAGGCTCCACGCCATGAAGGTCGCTCTCCGCGCGGGTTCTTCTCCGAGCTGGCGCTCCTGGACCTCCGCGAGCGTCGTGTCCGTGACTATGGTATGTACGTCTTGCGGAAATGGAGATATGTGGGCTGGCGGAGCTCGAGGCAGCCTAGATAAAGGATCCACATTTGAATGAATACGTCCCGCTCTGTGGACAATTTCCAACCCAGGAGCGTATGCAGAGAAGATGGCCCCCCAAGCTGCTAGCCGGCGGTTAGAGTTCTCATACGTCCGAGCCCATTGTAAGGCTGAATGGTCGGTCACCAAAAGAACTTTTTCTCCTTCAATGTAAGGCTGAAAGCGCACTAATCCTTCCTTCGCTGCGAGGGCTTCTCTCTCCGTGGTGGAGTATCTTTGCTCAGCACCTTTGAATCTGCGGGAGTAATATCCTATCACCCGCTCAATGTGCACAATTGTTTCATCGAATGTTTCTCCCCACTTTCCAGCGGCTGGCACGTCGTTAGTTTTCTGGCTCATGGTCACCGTCAACTTAGGCGGCGGTAACCCTGCTGAATAGGCTTTTTCCAACCGTCGATATGCCCTCGTACCCTTCAAATCCTTTACCGCTATAGGTTGGATCTGTTGTAGCGCGCATCCGGCCGCTTCATCCGACGCGTCGGTATATAGCCGGTAAGGCAATCCCTCTATCGGATGCCCCAGTAGCGGGGCCATTCGCAACGCGTTCTTGGCCTCGCGGAAAGACAGCTCGTGTTCCCTTTGCCACGTCCACGGACAATCTTTTCTCAATAATTGAAATAGAGGTCCGCATATGTCAGCGTAAAAGGGGATGAATGCGGAGAAATAAACAACCATGCCAAGGAAGGTCTGGAGCTGAGAAACTTTCGTAGGTCTCTCCAATTCCAATATTGCTTTGACCTTCTCTTCGTGAGTAGATAGTCCCAACCTTGAAACTTTATGTCCTAACAGGAGTATCGAATCGTAGAACAAGTGACACTTCTTTGGGCTCAGCGTAATTCCTGCCTCCTCTATCGCCTTCAAAACTAGATCCAGATGTCTGATATGTTCTTCATAGGATCTCGAGAAGATGACAATATCGTCTATGTAGACGAGGCAAAAAATCCACAGGTAAGGAGCTAATATTCCCTGCATGACGCGCTGAAAAATGGAAGGCCCGTTTCTCAGCCCGAACGGCATTCGACGAAATTGGTAGAGCCCACGATGCGTTCTGAACGCCGTCTTTTCTACGTCGTCCTTCTCGAGCTCCAGTTGCGTGAAGCCCGCTAGGGCGTCTAAGGACGATAATACCTGGGCCCCCGAAACCGCCGATAGAATCTCACTCTGTCGGGGTATGGGAAATTCGTCGGGTACCGTCACTGCATTGAGTTTCCGGTAATCTATGCAAAAACGAGGCTTCCCATTACGGTACGCGATGACTACTGGAGCGCTCCAAGGGCTGATCGATGGTTCAATTACGCCCTGCTCGAACCATTTGTCGAGTTGTTCATCAATCACCAATCTTTTAGCTGGAGAACTGCCGTACATAGGTACGGCTATTGGCACTTGACCGTCTTGCGTACGAATATGGACTCTCGCTGGATGATGTCCCAATCGCCCGTCAAATCCGAACGCTCCTACTCGATTCTCCAGCATCTTCCAAGCTCTCTCCTTGAGCTCCTCCGGTAAGGACCCTACGTCGATCATTTCTCTCAATTTCGTCGAATCCAGGCTTTCAGGATCAGGCATGGCTGCGGTCTTCGGGCCATAATCCTCCGCTTCCTCCACACTCTCATGGTCTCCGCCGTCTTCCGGCGGGATAGGAACCTGTTTCTCATCAGGGAAACAGAGGTTGCACCCTTCTACCTTCGCATCTCCGTGAGTTCCGTGCACAAGAATGCGCTGGTCGTTCTCTAAGTTAACCCGTATGATAGCAGCCAGGGCATTGGCAGCTTTCTCGAATTTACTTCGGTCCTCCGTTGAGCTCGGTTTATCAAAGAATTCGGTAGGATCCTTCAACGTGCCGAGAGCTTCGCCCTTTCTTATCATTCTGGGCTGATCGGTAGGATTACTGATGGGCAGCCATGGGCTTGTGGACGAAATAAGCGTGTTTGGTACTGCAAAGTACGAATCATTTGCGTTGGCTAACAGACTCTTCTCCACCAGCCATTCCTTATCCTCCTCGAAGAACCCCTCCAGCTTCACCGATCTACATTCATGCGGTCTTATCTTGTAGTCGTGGGCTGCTCGCACGGTCAACTTCTCCTCTCCAAACTTCTTATCTCGCCTCCTCTGCTTGACCAGCTTGGTCCTATGTTGTTTAGCCCGAGCCCGCTTGTTGATCGTTCGGTTCGTGAAGAGGATTCGACCAAGGTCACCCGTGCGGGAGACATTCTGGGCTCGTACCGTGTATTGCCAATCCTGGAAATGGAGCTTAGTTCCCGTTTCCACATTCCGGGTGAGCGCAATCTCATAGTTTAGCTGGTAATCTTCCCCTAGAAGAATAGGTACACTCATCCCCGGGACGACGTATGCTTCGGCCTCCGTCTCGATCAAGAATCCCTCTTCGGTCAGGACGTAGATTGAGATGTTAATGTACCCTTTAATGTCGGTTTCTTCGTGTGTCAATTGGAGGAGTCGCATAGGGATTCCAGGTTTGATAGGGGGCGGTCGAGACAGGGACTTGTACAGTTCTTCCGACATTAGCGTCACGTCTGCGCAAGTATCCACACGCAAATCTATCATTTTCCCCTGGATATCTCCTACCGTCCCTTTCATAGACAAAACTGACGTTCCCAGAGCGGACCTTCCTGGTTTAGACTTGCGTCTCTTGAATAAACGGACTGGTCGCAAAGAGATGGGAGGAGGTATGAGGTTGCTTTGGTACTGTTTGTTGGAGACGTCTTCACCTTCTGCTCGTCCCGATTTGGACGCTTCGCTGAAGTGAGCTTCCTTCGTCGCTTCTGTGTCGGTCTCCGCTCTGTCCTCTGATTCATCTTCGACGTCTTCCTCCTCCGCAATGCTTCCCACCGAGAACATTCTACCATCGTTTAGCCAAAATTCCTCGGCCATCCGATTGAATTTGCTAGCTTCACGGGCACGTCTTTTGCTCTCCCAATCCTTCACCCCGGGTATCTCGCTGCCCAACAAGGGCTCGTTATTTATCTCCAGTTCTTCTTGCACCGGCTCTAAGATTCCCGTTAGAGCTTTGGGTTCTCGGTTCCATCCTTCCTCTTCTTCGTCAGGAATCTCCTCCATTTCTGCGCGCTTGGTCTTCTTGCGGGTTCCTGAATCTTCTCGGGTGTCCTGTACGAATATGCCTCTGTCTGAGTTCGATACCAATTTCGCGCGATCGTTTTCATCGGTTGGCGAAGGGCTTTCTAGCGCTTCAGGGCCGTGCTCTGTGCTCAAGTCTACGGCCCCTATTCCCTTCGCATCCGTGGCGGTCTTACACCCTGAGACGATAGTCTCTAAGGCAGCCGATTCAAAAAACGACCCTTTCATAGCTCCGAAGTCGACAGACGTGCTCGACAACGTTTGATTGAGCAAAACCGAAAAGAGACTCTGATACATTGTCTCTTCCTCAGTGGGCTCTGCAGCTGTGAAATTCGCGCTCCTCTTGACCCCTTCCGAATAGACGACATAATGGGGGCACTCTCGGTTCCAATGCTTCTCACTTCCGCAGAGACGGCATGGGCCGGGAGGCATTTTACCCAATTTAGTGACTACCTGATCGTTCTTCGGAAAGGGGTATCCTCCTGGAGGATCAGGCCTCCTCTTGGCCTTCAGGGTCGCATAGACTTGTCGGAAGACCTCATCCTCCATCGAATTTCCTTCAGGACCGTCAACCGCCTCATCCTCCGGCTGCGCCCCCTCCGCTTTCTCTAATTCTCCGCTATTGTAATGGGCCTGCTTCGATGTATAGCGAGTCTTCTCTGGAGAATAACCCATGGCTTTCAGGGTTGCAGCGAGGTTATCCGCGGTAATGGCTCGAGTGTATGAGTGTTCTGACCTCGACGCCTCGATGAGCGCTGGTTCGTGCTCTACTACTTTAGAGTATAAACTCAGCGTTGTCGTGATATTTTCCATGATCAGGATAGGCCCCCACGAAACTGGAGCTTTTTCCATGATGTGGTACACCTCTCCTGGCCCGCCATCGTCGGTAGCGACCAACATCTTGGTCCACATCACTCGCCTTCCTATGAACGCTGAAGGTTTTTCCGTCTCGTAGCCCCTTTGGCGGAATCTTTGCAATTCATACTCACGATTCATTTTCCTCTGCCAGGTGCGGCCCAAGTAAAACTCTTTAATATACTGTAAGAACAAGAGGTAATGCCGGCGCATTTCATTCTGGTGAGCGCTTGGCAATCCGGCGTACCAAACCTGCACCGGAGAATCCATTTCGAGCCTCATGCCTAGCCAGGCCCCCAGTAGTTCCGGTATCGCCCCCCCCAGATTGGCCTTCTGGGAAACGTTGAAAAAGTATTTGACCGCAGTGTCGTGATCGCCGTTCCATGAAGGCAAGTCTGACAGCTTCAGCTTGACGTCGATAGTGGGTATTGGCAGCGCATTTTGCCCTACAGCTGCCGCATTCGGGGGGTTTCCCCCTCCACCTGGTGGTCCCGGTGGGCCAGGTGCGCCTGGCGGTCCTCCAGGTCCCTGTGGCCCGCTAGGTCCAGCGGGTCCCGGTGGGCCCGGCGGTCCCCGTCCGGGCCCTGGCGGTCCTCTTCCTGGTCCCGAAGGATCTCCACCAGAACCCGGTGGCCCTGGCGGTCCCGGCGGGCCTGACCCACGGTGCGGTGGCGATCCCGTGTCATCTCCTTCTTCGTCGTCTCCTCCGCCTCCTGCACCTCCAGCGCTTGAAAAGAACGGCGCCTGAGATGCTCCCTGGCCTTTACCCAGGTCATTTTTTTCACCACTCCCTTTTGCACTCTCCCATCCTGCTTTAGCTGCTCGTGCGCCTGGCGCGACGTATACCTGTGGGGCATTAGCCTGAATTGGAACCGTCCCCTTTTCAGGCATCGTAGCTGGATTGGGGGTAGAGAACGCTTGTGGATGATTCGGCACGAAAAACCTTGGGTAAGGATCGGCAATCTTTTCATGGGGAGCCTCGAAAGGATTAGACGGCCTCGGTTGTAAGGGGACACTCTTTGGACGCTGAGTCGGAGTTTCTCCTTCTTCCCATTGATTAGTTAAATCGGGTACTCGCGCTTTTTCTTGCGGGAGGCGCGAACGTAGGCCCGCGCCTCCAACAGGTCCTACCCCCACTCTTTGGAGTATATTCGGTTGTTGAAGAGCTTCCGGGTACGACGTCAAAGGTACCGCACTTTTGTTCATCAAATTAGCCATAAAACCCGTAGCCGAGTGAAAGGGCGTGGCCGGCCCCATGACAGCAGGCTTGAGAGGAACTTCGCTTAGGACTTCAGGAGTTCGTCTCAGCTCGGGGAACGACGAAGGCTGCAGCAGATGAGTTAGGAGCGGTTCTCCCTGCGCATGGGAATCTCTCGCACTATATTCTAGTGCCTCGTTCCTAGTTTCCCCGACTCGTTCTGTATCCTCATCTGAATGATAAACGGGTTCCTTCTCTTCCCTGCTCTGCGAGAAATCCGAAGGAAACTGTAAATTTTCGGATGTATGAATGTCCTCAGACCTATTCCGCGGGCGCATCAACTCCGTTATAGACTCCCAACTGGCTGTCATGACGTTTAGCCGGTCTCGATGTTCCAGGAGATTTTCGTTATGATGCGGATAGTACGCTATCATTTGACGCAACTTGCCGTCCTCATCCGGAAAATTCCTTAGGGCCAAACTCAAAGAAGCGTTGGTGGAGACCGGTGAGTAGTATTCAATAGAATCCGGATTCTGAAATTCCTTCACATATTTGCGGAAGAATTGGACGCCTAACTCGATGCGGCGTCTCATGATGTCCCAAGCAGCGATTAGCTGAGCTCGATTCCTGCACCCTTCCAAGATGGGGAGGATAGCGTCTTCCGGATCTATCCTGAAATGTCGGGCTCTACCTTTCACTAAATTCGCCGCTCGTTGCACAAAATATTGTAATTCACCCACGACCCGGTCCACCCGCCTGTACATCGGCTCGATTAGGCCATACCGTCCCACTCCCCTTGGTCGCTGTTCTCCTCTGTCCTCAACGTCTTCCTCTTCCAACGTTGATATCAGAGATAACAAGTAAGCTCCTTGCGCGGTTGATTCGACGGCGTCCTCCAGAGAATCATCCGTCTTCTCGAATTCTTGAATCAACCGGACTAATCGTTCGCTCTCAGGTGTCCGCGAGGTGCTAGCATCCGATACCTGAGAAGAAGCTGAAGGTGGGAGATCTCTGGGTAACGGGGTATATTCGGCCCGGATGGAAGACGTGGTGCACGTGGTCGCCATCTTCGGAACCTCGAGGCCCCGCGTAGAGTCGAAAAGCGGTCTTGTGTTATCGCGATGGGTAAGGGGAGGATGGGGTGACCAACGAGGAGCCCAAGAATTTATGAGAGTGCGCGTTCGAGGATGATTAGAGAGAACTGTTCGGTGTCCGGATGGGGAACCCTGCTGGGGTTCTCCTACGAGGTTCCTATCCGTAGACGGTTTGAGTAACTGGGAAAAATGCGGGGGTGAACGCCGCCTCCAAGGTAGAATAGAATCTCCTTCTCTTGCTGGAAAAGAGGCTTCGCCGGCCAGGATGTCAACGTTCCCAATGTGTCCACCTTTGTAGGACTCTGCGGTACGCACTACAAATATTTATAGTTGGGTGTCGTTGAGTGAGTCTTCTGGCGAGCGAAACGGTAGCCAATAATTGGAGTTGTAACCCAGATTCCGAATGGTGTTGAACCTACACCAACGTCTCGTCGTTGTGAAAGAAATCTATCACCACGAGGCGTTGTATCCCTCGAGAAATCTACTCGGGATGTAGGTAACCTAGTTCTTAAGGTTAGCTCCCAAAGTGTAGACAACACTTACCTTCTCTTAGGCTACGTACGTGAGCAAGCTGTTAAGAGAGACTTGCAGAACGTCCGTAGCGGTACGAGATAAGTAGTAGAAGTGTTCTTATTCGGGTCTCGGCCCGGCACTATACTACGTACACGCGATGTAATACTAATCATGTAAGCGTGCGCGTATGGTGCACGCTTAAGCAAAGTCGTAAAGATTCAAAGAGTAACATAGAAAAAGAAATGTACAACTGACGGTTGAACGCCAGTAAGTTGTGGGCCGTTACACCACTCATGGTTGCCGACGCCGCTACTCGACTTGCTGACACTTGGAACAAGGAAAGGGACACCAGGCTAGTTGCTTGGGATGCACAAGTGCAGGCCGATGCAGCTCAAGCAGCCGCAGATGCCGCCGCCCATGACGATGCCCAGGTTGAAGCCGAGTGTACCGCGGCTGAAGTGGCAGCCGAGACGGTGCGTGTTGAGGCAGATAAGAAGAAGCCGAAATTTGCGAATTTGCGCAGCAGCCATTCGAGCCATCCAGTGGCTTTTTTGTGTTGCGCAAACTGATGGATAATCACTGCATTCAGACCCCCCCATAGGCACAGGTCTGCCAGATCCTGATAGGCATATGCGTAGGCAGACCAGTGTGCCGACCCTTGCCCATCCATCTGCCCATCCCTGCCGAGGTTGGTCTAGGTATTCCCACTGGATTAGGCACACATAGACTCATGTGGGTCGATGAGCCTAGCTAAGCCCAGTTAGCCAAATTCAAAATCTGACATGGTTTGTAAGGTAGGCGACATCCGCATCCATCGAGTCACGTGATTCAGAGCGTGACACCGCCTTCCTGCCCATACTAGTCGGGGGCGTAGGGGTACAGACAAAAAGTAAAACCACAGAAAGGCTTAGTTTGACCCAAGGAACAATCCTGTGGTCTCAGATGTCCAATATCTACTCTCAATAAAATCCTTTTCATTGATTTTTACACAAGTGCTCCAAATGCCCGCTATGTATATAGTGGGTTTTTGTACCTGCTTCAAAAATACGTTCGTTCGCTGATATTTAATCTCCATTGGGACGCAAAATTACTATAAATGGTTTAATTCGCGAGCTACCATCTGTCCATCAGTTGATTTCCCATCACAACTACCGATCGCAGTCTCAAACTCTTTTCCGCCCCAAACTCTCGCTTCCCAGGTTCCTTCACAGCCGCGGTTTCGAGGCTCACACTCTCAGTAGCGGGATTACAAGCAGATACAGAGAGAATGATATAGCGGAAAATTCGGATCGAAGTTACGCGTGATGTTACTGTGACAGAAAGTTTGGGTGAGCCTCTCCACGGCGGATAGCCCAAATTTCTGTCCAACTTCTGTCGCTTTCCCCTCTTGCTAGCCTACCACCACATCTTTCTAGCTTGCTGCTATCTCGCTATTGGCTACCATGTCTATGTTCACAGCAGGGCTCGCAGCGACTTCCGTGTCCTATTCTACTGCTCCTCGCTCCGTCCTGTCCGTGCATGTCTACTTATGGCCTGCTGCTGCCACACCACCGGATGCCTCATTTATTTACCGGGACTCACCACCCGATATCTTTCCCGCTCATGTTCACTGTTTCTGCACACGCTGCATCTGACATCGTTGATTAGACTGCGTTTCTTTGCGACTTGTTGATCACGCTCGGCTATCATGTCACAGTACTTTCAACGCCTGGCGGTTCCTCACAATGTCAACCCACCCGTTGTCAACCTGTATACACAGTCTCCATTCCTTTAGACCTGTCTTCAATCTGCACCCAACGCACTTAGCTCCTTCACCGGAACCGATACGTCATGTATCCAGCCATCACCACATACTAATGGCTACCGACGTCGTTGGCAACGGAGGTGAGCATCAGCCTACTATTTAATGTGTGTTGAACTAACATCATTCGACAGGGTCCTGCATTCCCAGATTTATGTCTGGGGATGTAGTGTCTGAAATTAACTCTGAAACTCGGAATTTCTCTGTTCCCGTTTCTACCGAACACATTCACACTGGGCCCATATTCATACCATATACACCGCTTCCCTCGTCCTCTAATTTACAACCTGCTCACGTACCAATGAATGCCACATTAACCGATAATATCCTCGAATCATTACTCTTGTCCTATCGCGTCTCGTAACATTTTTTACCGCAGCATCTCAACTACCCAAAATTGTCAAGTCTCACCACATTCCCATTACCGCGACCTTGACCGTCAGAGGAGCTCGTCCTGCAATTATTTCTCATCTAATTGCAGGTTCGTGCGCCACGCCATGTGAGGTATCCCAACCCTCGTCCCAGAAACACAAGTACCTGTGCGCCCACCGCCCACAGCCGTGGTGTGTTTGAGTCTCCACCAGCTATATCTTACGATGTACTGAGCATAATCTTGTCATCGTCCCTCAAACTATTTCCTGATAGTCATGCCACGTTGGTGTCCAAGTCCCTTGGCTTGTCTGAATATTCTAGATCCAATCTATCTGCTACACTTGATGCGCGTCGCAAAGCCCTCATCAGCGAAGATAAACCTATACATACTGCCAGATCCATATTTGTCAAACTGGACTACCTTCCTAAGGGTACCTTGTCCCTATCTCATGCGCACGGACTGGAAGTTCCTTCTAATGTCAACTTACCCACTCTTCGAGACTCTATCGCCACCCATATTGCGATGAGCCGCTGCCGTTCACGCGAAGCTCTGGCTTGTTCCCAGATTTCGTTACAAAGTGAATCTCCTGTCGCTTCTGGTTCCGACGACCCTTCAACGCGTTCGCAGCTCTACCGGTACCTCCTGAACCAGATAGCCCCCATCCTAACGGTCCGCCCCCTGAAGCGATTGCTTGATCTACATGGCATCAGATATGTGGATACCGATAACATTCGTAAAATTCGGAAACATTTGAGTTCTTTGAAAATGTGCCGAAGATGAGCCCACCATCACTGGAACCGCCCGTCACGCACGTCGCACAGAAATAAACTGGTTGTATTCAGAGTGGCCACAAGTAATACCAGATAGTCTCAAACGGAGGGTGGTTCGTGATTTCAACCTCCAGATCTCAGTTGAAACCCTCGCTACGTTCGCTTGCGGTAGTTGCAACGAGTTATGCCCCATTTCACACAATAACACGATTCGTTGCGGATGGTGTAATTGCCACTGATAGGGACGACACTTCAAGAGTGAGTATTTGGTACTTCCCACTTAAATGTTTAACGCGGACCCAGCTTGTTATCACGCAAACTACTTGGTGTCAAAACGGTCAACTCATTCATACGGATGGTGAGAGAGAGCCGGCGATGATAATGTCTAAAGACGGACTAACTAGCTCAGGACCATCCGATCCAGGTTGGATCACATCTATTGTGCCGCATGTCTCTATGAGAGACAAGCACCGGACCAGCCTGGGTTCAAAAAATACGCCGGTGTATGTACTCCAGGATAGGTGTTTTTGTACTGGTTTGTATTTTTCCTGAATTTATTTCAGATTTTTGAGATACATGCGGTGAACGTGGTCAGCTTCTAGGGATGTCACATACGAGTAGTAGGCGAAGATATCGTACAGTTATCTTTTATTTGGGGCATGTAACACTATCGACAATCTAATTTAATGTTTGGCGTTGACGAAACGTCTTAAGAGGGGTGGCTTTTGAACGTGGTCCGTTTCATCTGTTCATTCAGGCGGGTGAGTTCCATATATATATAGAACTCACCGTCAATCCGCTGGAATCTCGGTTTTAATGTTGATAGTTGTGCGACCGATTTGAGTGTAGTATCACCCGACATGCCCCGAGTCCATTCAAATTGAACCCAATCGGAGGGATCTCCGGGAGAGGGGGAATGCAGAGGGACCCGGATGTGAATTGAGCAAAACTGTAAAAAGGTGTTCAGTTTGCACTGTGCTGCTAAACGACACTTACCTCCCGTCTTATTATCTATCTCCTGCATATGGTTCCTCTGCTGTACGGGACAGATTTCAAACTTGGGGAGCCAGGTGGATCGGGACGACGGTACCCATTATTTCCATGCTACATACTGTCTCTACGTCGACCAGCCCTTTCAAGCCGATATCATTGGAATTTTGGAGAGCATTGTAGAGTTGGATGACGACAAGAAGATGCGTCATCCCGCAGGCCGGAACAGTCTGACCTGCTAACATTAATGATACTCAGTCTGTGGCCTGGCGGCTGGGATGAGTATATATGATGATCAAGAGAAGTCCCTCGCTGGGGTGGTCGAGTTGGAGCGCGCACGGGGACTCAGGGTTCCTTCATTCAATATTTTTTTATGTTGCTAATTTCTTTCCTAACGAATGGGACAGACCATAGCATCGGAGCAAAGCTAGTTGCAGAAAAACTCAGTGATGGTGACTGCTTGCTTTGATACCATCATGCTGCGTGCTGTTCATGGACAATGGCTGATTAATAACTTGGGATGAGAACGAAATTGAAGGCACATAGTAGGTACCGCGGGTCTGTGCGTGTGCCACATTTCGAGGCTCAAATCGGAGATTTGGTGAGGTGCGCAGTTGTTATACAACGCGAGCATCGTTCTCGCTCTAGGGTCACGGAGAGCAACGTCTATGACCAGGTACATGTTGGAAGTTCATATAACTGTGGTCTGATAAACCTGCAAATCCATTGTTTGAAGGCATCCATCGCTGAGAGGATACGATGAACGTAGGATACCTAGAATTATGTGTCTGCATTGAACATTGAGTTTGTGCCTAATGGACTCAGAATGCGATCACACTGTTGAAGTGGCATAGCGGGCATTGCCGCGCAGCGGGCTTCACTGATTATGCAAAAGTGAATGGACTGGCATAGAAATGTAAAAAATCTCCCAAAAATTCGCGCTTCCCAAAAAGGAAATTACACGATCACGTGTCAATTTGATTGGCTTTGCCTTCGCGTTCCTCTTGGTGGACTAACAGGGCATTTGACTCGTTTAAGGCTGCCAAACAGTCTGCAAGGATTGAAATGCAAACTTTGCCAGCCAAAGCCTGAAAATAGGCTCAAAACTAGCCTGTAGATGAGAGACGAGTCTGTTTATCAACAGGGTTGCTTCATATACAGACCGGCTCCCATCTACCGTAAAAGGTCAACATTGAGTTCCTAGTTTTGCATCAGGTCTCTGAAGTCACAGTCTGTGTTGCAAATGATGTATTTAAACAAAGTACTGCATGTTTCTTACATTTCTTATTCAGAAAGGTTTTCTGAATACAAAACAACAAGGTGACAATCAAGGTTTTTTACCTCTGTACCTGCCATACAAGCCAGGAGACATTCTCCACAGTATTTTGAGGCCTTTGGCAGTGTTCCGCTGATAGCAATATTTTTTCAATCTTGTCTCAGGCTGTACAGACACTAGAAAAAAATTCGACTTATGAGATTTCGCGCTTTCCCACGTTACTGTCACGCATCAGTCACGTTCACGTGACTCGATGGATGCAGATGTTGCCTACCTTACCTGTCCAGCCATTCCAACCAACACCAACCTAGACCCAGGTCGGCCAAGGTTGACCAAGGTTGGCCAAGATAGACACACCACTGCCAGCAAAGATCTACCAAGGTGGGCAGGCTTTGCCTTGGTAGGGATGCTAGACCAACGTCGGCCGATGCCTATTAGGGTAGACCAACATCGGCTTGGGTGGGCAGTCCGTAGGCGGGGATCGGTGAAGGTGGGCACATCTGTGCCTATGGGGGGGTCTGAATGCAGTGAATGGCTCTGGTGGCTGAGGATTTCTCTGGTCCCTTTAAAGAGAGGATGGTACTTTGAAGAATAAATGCCTGTTATTCCTCCCAGATTGGTCCAAGATCCTCATGATCATGAGACAGCAAAAAGATATGAGAAATTCCACCATCCAGTTGAAATTGGATGATCAAGAAATGACCAAGCCAACCCGAGCTTCAAGCAACCCTTGACTACATAAATATCTGCGAAATGAACTCACATGTATACCGAAATGTCTCAAAAAGCACAAGAAAAATGGGCCGCCAGCCATCAGTTTGCGCAACACAAAAAAGCCACTGGATGGCTTGGGTGGCTGCTGCGCAAACTCTCTATTGGGTACCTTTGACTCGGTGCTCATAATCCCCGACTTCCTCGTCCCCGAGCCTCCAACTTTGCCAAGAAGAAACTGAGGATAAAGAGTATATTGAACTTTGGTACTAGACCAAAGAGGATTGCCTCGATGCCGAGGTGACTCGCACCGGTGTGGAAACAGATGAGTCCTGCGGAATTGCCCAAGTCGGATCGGCTCTGTCTTTGAAACCCCTCACAGCATTCAAAGCCTCCGAGAAGGTTGTACGTGACGAAGACCTTACCTGGGCGCAGTTCTCAATTGCGAAAACCGGGTTCCTCGCCGCTATCGAGGCTGCTGGCTGGCCTGAAGAGCATCGGGCAGCGATCATGACCTTTTTGTACGCCATCGAGAACCATTCTTCCCGAATGAACCACGATCATTATGCCGACAATGTCTTGGTGATATACCAGGCCAGGGCCTGGCGTCACCGGCGACACATGTTCGACCAGGGCAACAGGTTTAACATCGGCATCATCAACGACCGTCTGCTCAACCAAATCTCGCAAGAAAGTCACGTTCGTCGCGATACCGCACGGTGCGTGTTGTAGTTCTCTAAGTTATTGTTTGCTGACTTCTTGACTTCCCCGACACTCCTTTCATTCCACCCTCCCCATTCCCTTTCATTCCGTCCCCACTTTGCGGGAATAGCGCGCTCATTGTGAACATGAATCTCGCATCCTCATTTGAACACGAATAACTCATCCCCCATGCGAATAACGCACCCCACCCCATGCGAATAACGCACCCCACCCCCATGCGAATAACACGTGCTCACGCGAATAACGCACCTTATTTCAATGTGATTAACGCATCTATTCAGCTGGACGACCTGATCGAAACTTCGGGGGCTTCGTGGCCGGGCCAACACCAAGCAGCGTGAGAGGGGTAATACAATCCGGTCTGCATCCCCGGCACGCCGTGCGTCTCTCCCGAACCAGGACACGGCGTTTTTTCAGCAAGGCACAGCTCCGAGAGACGGTCTGTCTGCTTGTGCCTTATGCCTCGGCCGTCACCACCACAACCTCCGGGATTGCAAGTCGACGAAACTCTAGAACGGATCCACGCCGTCGCGGACGAAACGCAACAGCGAGGGCAAGCTCATCAATTCCCGCGGCGACGTTATCTGCATCGCCTGGCAGCGCACTCTGGGTTGCTCTCTCAACCATGCTGCCCGCCATGAATGCTCCGGATGCGGAAGCCCGAATCACGGTGCGCAGAAATGCCATCTTGCACAGGCGATGTAACGTGGTCACGCCGCTTAACTGGGCTAATTGGCGCGACAGGCTTACAGATTCCGGACTCCTCGACAAATATTACCCTCACATTCCTTCCTCCATTCGCTTCGGATTTAATATTGGTTTCCCTTCCATTCGTCTCACCAATACCGCTCGAAACAGCCCAACCATGCTTGCTCATGCAGATGAGTTCAATCGACTCATGCAGCACGAACGCGCAAATGGGGAGAAGCGAGCTAAAGTGAGAGGCGGAAGTATATGCAATCAACAGACCGATTTACTCTCACTCACATCAAGACTAGAAACTGGGATTTCGTGTGAATGTCTCGCCTCGTGGGCGAAAATTGATTTTTTGCGCGCATTTTCCAGCTTTTTCGTGACTCTTTGGGAAAATTCGAAGATCCCTTCGGTGTCCTGTGACACGTACGAAAACTTTCGTAGATTTCGGGGGCTGTGACGCGTGACATGCGAATTGAACGAAATAGTGCAGTAATTAAGCTCAAGGGGTACATATTTTGGGACGTATCAATATTTGGATCACGTTAACCTATCAAGTAGACCAGTTATTGAGACCTCTTCACGTCTTCAGGTCCACTGGCTCCGAATTCCTCCTGTCCATAGCATACTTGTCCACCATTTCGACGTGATACTCGATCTCCTTGTTGACTTGGATGTCCTGTAGCTCATTAGTGCTTCAACTTGAACTTGAATAACAGCCCTACCATATCCGCGACTTCGCTATGGTTGGGCGTAATTTCTGTGCGGGGACCCATGGGAGTAAAATGGCTCTTTGGGGCCGTGTTCCGCATTAGTGAGATGCCCATGGGCCTGTGCGTGTGGCGGTACCAGTTACGGAGGTTCAATCTACACACAATCATCATCAACGGTGCTCCGCCGTGGAATTAATAGTCTGGAGACGAACGTCGCTAGTATTGAGTTGGCATACACTGAAAATCTAATAGGTGAGCAAAGCTGCCTTGGGTCAGGCGTGGCGACGAGACGGCGTACGTGGCGCAAGGTTGAAGAAGAGGCCGATCCAGACGAAGTTTGTGTGCATGGCCAGGACCTTGCTCAGAGATTAACCAAAGCTGAGAAGTAGAAGGTCGAGGTTGACATACGCATGCCATTATGGTGATGGCGATAACACCTGGTTTCACGTTCAGTCCCTCGGCGGCAGCGATTTCTCGGACATTCACGCACTGGTAAGCAGCCCGTCGTTGATCGTGAAAACCATCACCGTGTCGACGACTTCCCTTGTCCTGTCAACCACGAAATTAACTTTGAACGGCGTCGTTCTAGCGGCGAGAGCGACGCACTGGATGTAGCCCTGCTTGAGCTCACGCAGGTAGTGGTACCGTGCGGCGGAGATCACGATATCCGCGACTGCGGACGACACGAATGAAAGCGCGCGAACAGCCTGTAGGAAGGGAGATGGCGCGCAGAGATAAGTGGAATATAGTTCATGATATAGATGGCACACCAACCAAGAAGTGCTCATAGACTGCGGCCCACCGCCAGTATTTTAACCTGGTTCACATTTTGGTTAAACTATCCGACTCTTCAAATTTACGGGTACGCACTCTGCGTAGAACAGAACTGGAGAGGTGTGAGGCGCGGTCTCGCGGCCGTTTTAACTTGAATGTGACTGGTAAAATGAACTTACTGAGAGCACAGGCTGCAATGTCCGAGTCCAAAGCATGAGCATCGTTCTAGTTTCCGACGCGCGAGGCAGGGAGACTAACTGGAGCGGACTGCGCACAGCATAAGCTTGAATTCATGTCAGTGCCAGTTGAGAAGGCGGAGGAATAATGGACAATTAGCACGGTTAGATACCAGTTTGCTTTGCTCACTGCCGAAAATTCAGTGAAATAGGGCGGAAGGAGGAAGCCCACGCACTCTTGTGGACGCGCCAGGTGTAAAAGCTGATGAACCCGCGTTACCATCGCGGAAAATACAGATGCAGAACAATTACAGATTCGCGGTCAATGTGGCCACTAGGGTCGCCAAGAGGTGCGCCTGGAAATTATGAGGAACAAATGCAAGGCAGAGTGTGCAACGAATTATACCGGATACCATCTGATTTCGTCAATTACTGGTATTATCTTTGGGGACGGAAACACGCACTCGCTGATCACGGCTAGGTGTTCTTGGTCGCCGAAGTGGGGGATGGCGTAATCACAGGCCGTTAAGCAGATGAAAACCGTATGGGCGGCGTCGAGGAGCCTGCCATCCGTTCATTGGTGAGCTGAAGAGGCCGGTTAAATGAATGAGGCAAGACGCACCAAACTCCCGCGACCTGCAGAGATGTAAACTCAGCTGAGGCGGAGTGAAATTGCAGAACTAAGTACACACCAGGAGCTTGTACCGCATCTCGTCTTTGGGCCCATAGATTTGGAAATACAAAAATGTCTGAAATCCCACGATGGCAGAAAGCCTGGGGTTTTCAGCACCAGGATCAGAGTACGAGATGAAGTGCATACCCCACTGCAGAAAAGGTTCCCACAATCAGTGGACCCAAGGTCAGCTGAACGCTTTGAGGGGAAGACATTGGAATTGAAGAGAGGTGTTAGAGGGTGTCGTATCTTTATAGGCCAAGTTCAATGTCCGCATGGCGTCGCTATCCGAACTGAAGCAATTTGAACTCCGAGTAGTCAGCTGCCCCCTTGGGATTGACGGGTACATCTGTGTCGCGGAAGAACTCCTGCGTTGAATAGCAGCTAAAAAAAAAAAAGATAGACATGTCTCGTTTTTAGACCAAAGTACGGCAAAGTTTGGCAAGCGGCTCGAGGAACTGTGTGGCTCCAAATCGCCCCGCCAATGGCCACCATTAATTAACGTGTGATATTCCACAACTCCGTCGAAAATGTCCAGTATTTAATGTCCACAAGTCTCGCCAGCACTGAGCGCATAGGTGGTTGTGTCCCACGTTTACTTTCGAAGCGAGCCGTCTTCCTGAGAACCCTCAACTGTCAAGGACGGTGACGTACGAACTACTGGACAGATGGACTTCAGCATATTTAGGAACTGCCATGCTCCACCAATGAGCGCATTTCCGGCTAGAACTCGCATTGCGATTCGTCGGCGAAGCCAATGATGGAGAGACAATAGAAGCATCGCTGCAGAAGTGAGTCACGTGGTCTATCTTCTCAACATCAGGGATCGGTGGGGCTGCCCACCGTCCCGTCAACGGGCCCAGCCGTTAATTGTAAGATCCAAGACGGGCATGGCCCGTCCCAAAAACGGCCGTCATTTCGATTTAGGGGGCCCTCCCCAAGACGCACGAGATTGGTACCTTGCCGTGTTTACGTTTGTCATGTTAATCCTCTTCGGAAGGATCCTACCATCTTGTCAGTGCCAAAAGTATAACAATTATTCTCGTCGTTTATTCCCAAGCTCGAGGCTAAGAGTTGATGAGCCAACTCTCAACTTCTGAGTCCTGACAGCTGTTGACGGCGACCAAACGGTAGATTCCGATCAAGTGAGATGATGGCATGGAGAGTCGAAGAGAGGACATCGACTCGGGACTGGTTTATACGTTATATGTCGCTGTCGGAGCTCAATATAATGCTGTGGCGACTGACAGGGATGAGAGTGGACCGAAATAATTGCTTCGCTATGAACTGATTCACTGGACGCTTACAACGGTCATTGTAGGGAGGGACTGATCAGGCGACTTCAGGATAACATCTTGTCCTTCGAAACGCGGGACCGGTGTCAACACATGGAGTCAAGGCCAAGATTGCGGAAGAATAGCCCGGTCTCGGAACTGATGTGGAAGGGAGAAGGCGATGTCCATTGCCATGCTAAAATAGGAGGTAAGTACCACTCGGATATGGATGCATTCAATCAAGGTTCAATTCTATGAGGATTTGAGACAGCGTAGCATATTAATACCACGTTCTAGAGTCGACTTCACCGGCAGGTCAACTTTTAACAAGTGAGGCCACTCGGGTCTTGACTCGGGTGAAAGCACAACTAGGACCTCGGTACATACATGTTCTGAGTGCAACCTTCTGAATAATTATGGAACGGCCCTTGAAACGCGTGACTGATAACCATCTCCAACTGACCTTCTGGAACAAAGAATTCATGATGGTTGCTTCACTGAGTGTTTGACAGACCAGTCACGGTGGACAATCTCTGAACATCATAACCCCCCACAAACACCGAGCAGGCCGGAAATCCCTGCAAAGCGGCGAAATTAGACTGGCATACGGGGAGGAACTGAGGAACCTGGGAAGAATCCACTTTTCCTTATTATCCTTGCTGAGAGACCATCAAGGGAATGTCGTTGAGGCGTGGAGCAAGGGCTCGTGTGTTTGTGAGGTCTCATCTCGATCAACAAAGACAATCGCCAAGGCGGCGATGCAGCCAAAATAACAAAGGATGTGGTGGGAGAATTGGAGGAGAACGTATGACTCACCATCGACCGCGGGCGCTGATACAAGAAGATCGGCCAAGATAATGTCGCTGGCCAGGCGCATTAATGCATATATTACATTTGCCAAATCGAGGTGAAGAGTGGCATTAAGAATACAACACAAGCATAGCCAGGCCATGTGCACACTACAACTTCACAGCGTCAATCCATTGATTCACAGGAGCAGATGAATTACCTGTCTGCCAGGGGGCCTGAATCCCCAGCCTCTTCATCGCCCTAAGAGACGGAGCCCGCAGTTTCTCGAACGAATCATCATCTGCAATGATCCCATACTCCTCCCACCTGCCCGCACCCTCGTCTCGAAGGTGGTTCTGCATCCGTGCGGCCGCTAGCTGGTCGTCCTCGGGGAGCTCCACGAACAGCCACGCAAAGACGTCCGCATTGTCACCGACGTAAACACCGAGGGCAATCATGATATCGAGCAGCTTGTACGCGGGGCGGGCGACGAGGTTCGTGCAGCAGATCTCCACGACTGCGAAGAAGAGGTACTTGTAAGCAGCAGGGGACGTCCCCGCTATCTGAAATACCGCACAGGGCCAATCAATTGTTGCAACCCGGATTAAACAAGACAACCGCACCTCGAGAATGCTGCCAGCCAGCGCCGGGCGCGCCGCGATAGGCGGCCCTGGACGCCAGGGATTGAGCGCGACTAGTGCCAAATCGAGGATGCGCATCTTCGCGATGGCGCTCCAGTGCTTCTGAATTGGGGGCACAACACATGCGGGCGGCGCGTCCAGCTGGCTTTCTGATCACGTCCAGCTCAAACACCGGAGGACGAGCTGGTCGATGAGGTCAATCGTTGGTTTCCCATGTGCAAACAGAGTAGCACCCCCTTCCGCGAGAAGGAAGCCCTCGTCTCGAGTCCAAAACCCGTTCGCGAAGATGTCGAAGAGAGCGGTGTTTTGCACTGGCGTGAATTTGGCAAGGATGTTGTCGTAGATTGGAGTAACATCTGACACAAATGAGGCCGGGGAAGAGAGGTCATGCGCACCTGTCACACGGCGTTGGTGGGCTGCATCCTGACCATCATAATAACATCCAAGACCACCTCGACCCATTCCGGGTTGACACTGCAAGACTGCTCAGACCGGTAAGAGAATGTAACCGACTGATAAATAAGTCGCCCAAAAATGGGCGGACTTTCCGTTGTGGTCTTGCGCTTTCGTCTCCCGTTGCTCCCTCGCCTCATCCCCTAGACGCCAAAAATATCCGGAACCGTCTTTCTCGGCATACAAATCCGTACCACTTGAGTTTATATTGGCGTCACAATTGCCAGAGGGCGTGGAGGAACGCACGTTGCTCCGGAAATCAAAGAGATCAAGATTAAAATATGTAATCTTCACGTGCAGAGTATCTTTCCTGCCAACGCAAACAATCTCGTCGATTTGACTCGGGGATCCAACATTTTGCGGTGGGTCTAATAAATAAAGACCTTCTCAGCGAACACGTAAGGAACGAGCGCTGTATTAGCCTGTTTGCGATGCAGCCATTCGAGCCATCTGATGGCTGTTTGGCGTTGCACAGACTGATGGCTGATGGCTCGAATGGCTAATAAAATAAAGTCAGTGTATGCTGTTTTCTGCTAAAAAGAGTGTCAATGAGTGTGTTATCACACGTGGAGCTTAATGAATGCCCCTAGACTGCATGAGACCTCCAAATCTACCAAAATTAACTTTTTTGGGTTTACAATACGGCCGTTATATATGTGAGTGAGACTGATCGCCCATACATGAGCTGTACGACTCGGAGGTAACTCAATGACTCCAAAAATAGGGGCAAGTATCGAAGCCATTTGAGCCATTAGCCATCAATTTGCGCAACGCCAAACAGCCATCAGATGACTCGAGTGGCTGCATCGCAAACTCTCTATTAATGTAGTGTTTGCGTGTCAGCCATTGGAGCCACACAGTGGCACCAATGCTGTGTGAAAACTGATGGCTCCACCGCCAAAATATGGCGTCAGAGGCCGGTGAATGGCTTGGTGGAGCTATTAGACAAGAGCCACGGGGTGGCTCTCGGACCGTGCGCAATCCAGTGGCTCCATCGCCAAATTATGACGTCGATGACTCTTTGGCGGCTCTTTTGAGCCACTCGCCTGCTATTCCTGCACACTGCAAAGCAGCCACGAGGTGGCTCCAATGGCAGTTGCACAAACACGATAATAAAGAGAGACCTCTAGGTACTAGGAAGCTCCGACGCAGTCGGAAGAAACCTGGCTTGGAAAGACAATTCTGCTTCAGTGCGCGTGTCAACAAGCCGAGTGATACTTAGTGGGACAGTCAGAGTAGTCGATTCTTGGTCGATTCTGCGAACGATTCTGGAAATTGATTTTGGTCAGAATCGTGGGAGAATCGAACCTAGGTCTGACCGTCCCGATTGGAATTTCGATTCTCAGAGCAATTCTTGTTGCGATTCTGGGCTCAATAAATTAAATTTTGTTACCCACTTCTGAAAAAAAATTCTGGTCAGATTCTAGGATAATTCTATTTGGCAACCCCTCAGGTTAGAGATAAGATAAGGTAGAAAAGACTTTAGACTGGTCCCCGCTGCTCTGAGAGTCAATGAGGAGGATCCACCCCAGGCGCAGAGACGAATGTGATTGGCTCTTGAATCGTTGTCACCCTCAGTTTTTTTTTCTCGATTTTTTATGGCTCACTGTGAAGACTTCTCACCTGTCGAAGCGAGTCGCAGCACAAAACACCTGGAAATTTTCGACACTTTACCAAGCAAAGCCCCAGGAATTTTTTAATAGCTGCAAAAGATGAACTAGGTGGACCTTCGCTTCGCTTCGGAATAAGAAGAAAAAGTCAAGAATAGCAGTATATTGACAAATCATGAAAGACAAACGAACCAAACCCGACACAAATGCACTGACATTCGCCAAATTTAAAGCACAAAGAGATATACTTCACTACAGTGCCACTGTGGGACATTGAACATGGGAATACTAGATATTGTGAACGAATAACAGACCTGGGGAGGTGTTCGCTCGTCTTGTTTTGAAACATGGCGAGCAGCAGTCAGATAGCAGTCAGAATGATTTGCATCACATCAAATGCATGAAGGATTTGCGTAGCAGAAAAGCAGAGGAACCGAGCACGAAGATGGTTTTCCTGGGAGTTCACATAGTCATGGCGCAAAAGCAACCTAAAATTGAATCCGGAGGGTAACGGCAGAGCCGTGAGTTGCCAGCAGTCTGAAGGATGGGTAGCCAGAACCATGTACGGGCGGAAAATGGATATTGATGATCACAGACACAGGAGGTGAACTCTGGAGCAGTGGTTTGAGGAATAAAATTTAGTACCCGCTGAAATCCCAGCCAGAGCCAACAGAGCAGTTGTGACTCAACCCAGAACAGAGAGGATCCCCAGTAGCAGACAGAAGCATTGAGAGCCAAAGGGAGGAGCTGTCCCAGAAGAATGTTGCGGTAATTTGGGGGGCGAGAGAGATGGGGGAAATAGCTCTTTTATCTCTCAAGGACCTTGCGGGGACGACGTGGCCTGTCGCCCTGATAACAATGGAATTAGGCTACGACGTAGCCAGTACAAACTGCGATCATCTACAACCTGTCCAGAAGAAGCTGCACACAGGTCAGCTGTTGCACCGCATGGTGTAAAATCAAACTGCTGCGGAGGTGATTTGAGGCGGAGAAATGAGAGAAATGAGAGAACTGGAAGTAAGGGGATATGCCAGATGGTGATTTGCTCAAATAGATACCAAGAATCGCGGAAGTAATTGTAAAGAATGGTTAAGTTAATGGCATACACATACTCCCTGCATGCAGCAGGTGACGGGAAAGGCATCACCTGCATTTATCATGAGACCCACTCAAACTGTGTGAGGTGCACTGTCAGCACAGGGCCTCGCTGCAGAGATAACTGCGACATAGGCAGCTGGGCGATACAAGGAATAGGCAGAACACAGTCAATTAAGCACTGGAGAGTAGACTGGAATAGTGTAAGGAACATAAGTACCTACTTAGGGTCTATATACTGTTAAATAAAGGGATATAGGGGAGTAGGGGTGACTGCGGACACTAAGGGGTGAGGGGCATTGCAAGGGGCAATCAACCAGGTAGGGGTTGGATCGAACAAGTAGGGGTATGAGTCCAGGGGTCAATCATATGAAGGTCATGAGGGGCATAGGAGGATGGAGTGGGGCAAAGGGTGACTGGGTTAATAGTAAAGGAGACCAGGTTGATAGTGAGGTGAGACCAAAGCAATAACCCAGTGGAGTATTTTGGAATAACCCGGTTTAGGTACAAATGTTGAGGAACTGGGTTATTGAGAAAAAGTGAAAAGGAGGCAGATCATAAGGTGGAACTTAGATTCTGATTGTGATATTTGATTCATGACATGTACAGCAAGTTAAAAATGGATGGAGATAGATGCAGGAGGCCACCAGGCAGAGACGAAAGGACATGGGATAAATAGAGGAGAGCGCAAACATGTACAATGAAATGCTGAGGTAATCGTTAAAGAACAGTTAATGTCTGTGACTGGAACTTTTGAGTATCTATTTTGCTGTATTTTCCTTGCGACCAGGGACTGGGACATTTTCCGCCCTGTTTTGCCTCTCCCACCATTAGCTGCCATCAGAGAGATCTGACAAATCTTCTGGCTCCTATTTGGCAGCCCCTCAATTTCCAGTGGGGTTGCCAAAGAAGGGGGGTTGCCAAATAGAATTATCCCAGATTCTCCAGCTGATGACAATGTGCTTCGAAGACTTTGGATAATTCTATTTGGCAGCCCGGCTGCCAGCTGGTTTGGGGTTGCCAGATAACATTTTTCTATTTGGCAGCCCCCACGTGCGTAAATCTGTCGGACCGGTGTACGCGGCCCATCTAATCTCTTTGATCATACCGGCTTCCTCCTACTTGTCACCGTCCAAGAGGTATGTATTTCTATTTCTTGGGTGAGTAACAGATAAGGAAGTCCACACCAACCTGTACAATCCTTCAATGGTATCAAAATTTCTTCTGCGACCGAATCTTGGACCGAATAAACGAGGAGCAGCTTTCTTTTGATGGGCTCGTGAAGTCTACAATCATGTGCATGCAAAATTTGAAAATTGCTCTTGGGCGACGGTCGCTCTTGTCCTTTCACCATGTCTTTCTCCTTATACAGTACCCCGCATCCCAGCACTCCTTTTTCCACTGCAAGCCTCGGTGCTATAACCATCGCCCAGGCTTCCAGCCTCATTCGAGGGAATGACCTCCCTCATATCCTTCCAAAAAACAGTATCAGGGCCTGGGTCTTTGACCTGCATGTCCCAGACACCGTCCCAGAGATAACCTTGGCCGCAGGTGAAGACATTCCCTGTGCGGAGGATATGCAGCCGATCACAGAGTCGATGGAATTTGCCTACAATAACCTGGGAGCGCGCTCGGTGTTCCTGGAGCTCCCCAATGGCTGTGTGCAGTACCATCTGTCCAAAGTGTGTATATATCTTGCTCTAGAGGTTTTTTCGCCCTCAATCTGCCTCATAGATTCGGCTCGTGATCAATGTCAATAACCAGGCGTCTAACCTAGCTGCTGCTGCTGATATCCTGGACCGCGTCGAGTCGTCTTTCCTTCTGCTCCCAAACCTCATCGACGAACTCAAAGGAATCAAATACTCTGAACCCTTGGCAGGTTTTCATGTCACCCAGGTCCCGCTGTATTCTCTCAGCTGTTTGCTCCAAGAGCGCTGGGCTAACGAGGACGTTCTTAACGCCCGCGCGGAATTGACTTACTTTCACCGTGCTGTGACCAAGGATTTCGGCAGTGATCCATCCTTCATTTTCCTCCCCACGTCCTTCATTATTGACTGCCGTACGCTCTTCAATGACCCAGACCACCCATATTCCCAGAATGTCATCTGGGTCCGCGAACGAGCTCGCAGTGGTAAAGTGCATGTAATTGGTTTCCTTGTGCATATTAGCGACCATTATTGCGCTCTCGTCAAGATGCGGATTAGTGACCTCGAACATGGGGACTCGTTGCACCTGCCTGCTCCTCGTGATCTGCTCCGTATTTTACGTTGGGTCTTCGCCGGCATTCAGGACTTTGCGCCCCGTCCATCGCAGTCTCATATCTCGTCGGGAGTTATGGATCGACAAAGAACGTTGGCTGGCGAAGGTAGTTGTGGGCTGGCGGCCGTAAACTTTGTTGAATTCCGGATCGATATGGGGATTCCACGTTGGATGTCGGACCAGTCTGCCGAGTTTCGTGACTTCACGTTACAGGAGATGCTCCTGTATCACCTTATTGCTCGGCATAAAACAACAGTGAGTTTTAATTTTTTATATTCCTCGCTACTAACTGTGATTGACGATCCGTTATCCAGACCTACAGTGACTGGGTTACACCTTGCATCCTTGCCTCAAACGGAGAGGTTCCCGGCTTTACTGCAAATCTAGCGGTTGGGTATTCAGACTTCAATCTCGACATGCCGTCCACGGACATGGTATGTCACTCGTCCGATTCAATACTCTTGCTTAACTTCAACTAAATGTACCGAACCAGATGGACCATCCCATATTTGATTGGGTTGTCACTCGTGCGAAGCAACCTCAGATACTTCCAGAGTCTATTGTTGCTCGCACTCGCCCTGAAGCGCCATCGACGACTTTGGCTTCACCAATCAAACTTGACCGCCCGGCTTGCAATCCAGTCCCTTCGATCACCCACCTCGCGGAATTCCCCTTGGATCACACCTTCGATTTTCCCACTTTTATCTCAGGTCCAAAATCTGCCTCAGCCTCGTCACGGCCACTGCCCAATCAGAGTGCCGATATCATCATTGTCCCAGATTCTCCCTCTCCCAAATCTACTTCAGCCCCGTCACGGCCACCGTCCGATCATGCCGATATTATCGTTGTCCCGGATTCTCCCTCTCCACCGCCACCTAAAACCCCCCCGCGAAGGGTTAAGGAAGAAGTGCTGGATCTCTGTAGCCCAGACGTTTTTGACCCCTGCACTCCTCCTCGTCTCGCCACCAAACAGGAGGTTATCGAGCTTCTAAGCCCTTTCGAGGTTGGCGTCAAACGAAAGCATAACGGTGGATCCCCGAGTGAAAAAGTCGAACCTATTGACCTGTCGATGTCCTCTCCTCCTCGCGGGAAGCCGAAGCACAACCCCTCACTGCCTTCTCGCTCTCAGGGTCTCGCACCTACACTGTCGTCTCGCCTTCCTCCGGGACCATCGCAGCCCATGCGCCAGATACAAATCGCATCTGGTCCGATTCGGGTTGGAAACATCTATGACAGCTTCGAGGTGGGCGAACACGCCATCTCGCAGGCAGAGGAAGCTCTTGGTCACAAGTGGATCCGTAGTCAGGTCCGCATCGATGAAAAAACAGGTGCTGTCCGACGGCATACCCTTCGCTGTAACCGCTACCGCAATGCAAAGGAGACCCACAATATGGACATCGATCCTTCTGACCATAGACAGGGCAAGTCCGGCCGAACAAACTGTATGGCTCATGTCAATCTCGTCGCGATGCCTGGCGGGCAATGGCGCATATCGGTGGCCGAGTTAGCGCATAATCATGAGCGGCATGTCCCTGAGGGAGGTTCGGTTCAGCGACCTCCTACAGACGAGCAGCGGGCTGCTGTCGGGCGCTTCCCAAATTTTCCGCGCAAGCAACTTGGCGATGTCCTTGGCTCCCAGTTCCCTAACAAAGCTCTCGAGCCCCGCCAAATTTCGAATATGCGCAACCAGGCCCGGCGGGAAGCGCACGCCGAAATCGATCGCTTAGGAGGCGATGTACAGTCAATTCTTACCTCCCTCGAAGAACTCTCCAGCACCGAGCCTGGGTGGACGTACTCTGTCCAGACAGACCACAATAATGTCGTCACTGCGCTATGGTGGCAGTCTCCTGAGCAGGCCCGGCTTACGGTCCGCTACACCGACATCCTCATCAATGACAACTCCTATAATCGGAACGACAAGCAATATCCCCTGTCCATTGGCATCATTATCGACTCGCATGGGCGCTCTCGTAATGCCTGGTACGCCTTTCAGAAGAAAGAAGATACAGAGTCCTTTACCTGGGTATTGCGCTGTCACCTTCGTGCTACGGGTGATATCCACCCAGAGCTTTTCGTCTCAGATCGTTCAGGAGCTCTAATTGCCGCTGTAGTCCTGGTTTTGATCTTCTCCTTCCACATATACTGTCTGTCCCATCTCCTCGAAAACGTTGACCGGAATCTTGGAAGGGTGCTGGGTGCAGACTGGCAACGCTTTCTGCCGGACTTCTGGACATGTTATCGTGCGGTTTCGCCGGAGGACTTTGAGACTCAGTGGAGGAGCCTTGTTCAGAGATATCCCGCCGCTCAAAACTACCTTGCTGACCTCTATCAGTGCCGTGATCGCTGGGCTTGGGCTTGGATTAGCATCAGGTTCACCGCTGGAATTCGCACCAACGGCCGGGTGGAAGTCGAGAACCGCATCACAAAGGCTATCACTGGCCCGGGCAAGAATCTCTTCCAAGTCTTCAAGGCGCTCAACGAGAGGACGCGGGAGCAGCAACGCGACGAGAGCATTCGGGTTCGCGATGTAAGCCTTTCCTTCATATTGAAGATTCGTTCTCTGACAAGTCCCAGGCTTCACGTAAACAGCACCCCGGGCAAACCGAGAGAATGTTCAAAGCCATTCTTGATATGTTGCGGGAGCATGTTGGTCCGTTCGCACTCCAAACCTGCTTCCAGCAAATGCAACTCGCTCCTTTCTACAATGCGTCCGCTCTTCAGCTGCCGGATGGTGTACGTGATTGGGTGAGATCCATATATTTTGCGGTGTACCGTTTCTGAAGTTTATCTAGTCTGAGTATGCCATCGCTCTTAACGATGCGGAACCGGGATTTGACTGGGAGGGTGGCGAGGAACAGGTGCGCATCAACCCATTATTGCGAATTCTTTTTTAATACCCAGGCTCCCCAGCGGGCCAGAAATGATTTCGAAAACGATCGTGCTTACATTGGCACTCGATTCCTCCTTAGGCTTGTCCGCGAGCAGGGACTTGTCCCCACTCACGTCCTCAAAATTGTACATGCCCAGAGCGGAGCGACCCACATCATCGTCCTTCTACCAGACGGACGATACATGTGTGATTGCTGCATGGGAACTAATCTAGGGGTCGTTTGTCGCCATTACCTGGTTGCCTGACTCAGAATACCCGGCCTACCTTTCCATGTTTCATTAATTAGAGCAAGGTAAGCACACAACTTTCAGCACGCCTTGACTTTCTTCTAAAAAAGCGAACGTAGATGGTTCATTAAGCCGGACCTTGATGTCCGTCAAATTGAATCAGTGACGTTCAACGCGGGTGTTTCAAACCATGCTATCCGCTTTTCTGCCACTTCTCTCCCTCTTTCTACAATCTCTAACCCTGTCTCATCTATTCCCACTCGCCCAACCATGGCTGGGAACAATGGGCAGTCTGAGCTGACCCCAGCTCCTCCTACAAGAACGATACCTCAGCGCCATGTGTATTCAGCCTTACAAGCCGATTTCCGGTCCCTCATGAACGGAATTCAGACTCAGGAACAGCTGGATGAAACGAGGGCGCGACTGGAGCGAATTGGGTGAGATCCAATCCTTCTTTGAAACCGGGAATTCTTTAATTTGCCTTTATCAGACGCGAGGCTGAGGAGGATGAAAGGCAGGACCTGATTCGGGATCCTCCAACGTTTACGCGGAAAGGCAGGCCCCTCACTCAACGCTTGACTGGACCAACCGAAGGCAGGGCCAGAGGGGGAGGGGCGGGTATACAGCCTACCAATGCGTCACAGGCGGCGAGAAACCGCTGTGGTTTGTGTCATCAAGCTGGCCATAATCGCAGGGGTTGTCCTCTTAACAAAGGCACGTAGACTAGTTACATGGGTCAAACACAAGTTTTGTTACAAGTATTGTTACGGCACGTCCTTGAATACAATCGCCCCAAGAGACATTCTAGGCTGTTAAATGAGCCAAATTTGATGGTTCTATACCCGAAAAAAAAGGTTGGGCCACATAACAATTTTGTGCCATGGCTTGTGATCCTGCTCTCTGCAACGACCTTTATTGACAACTGTTTGAGCACAGTTCAGCCCAGAGCTCTTCTGGGCTGTTAAATGAACAAAATTCCAGTAGAGAGAGAGATCTTATTTATGAAAAGGAAGCTTTTGGCTGACGATGATTTTGTGCCATCTCCCTCTTTTAATTTATAGGCGGTGTCTGTCACGAAATACGGTCACATGATGTGACGGTCACACAACCGAACTTGTTGACTCCGCTCGGTGCTCGCGTTCTCAAAATGCCCGAGTTCGCAGAAGGAGTTACATCTGGAACCCTTTGTCAGGCTTTTATTCATGATCAACCTACAGGCTCCCTTAGGGTTAAGAACATCTGTGCTGATGCCACTGATGCGGAATCCCTGGCCCATCCCTCGGGCTCTAGAGCAAATCTAGGCCATGTCTACTCTCTGGAATCGTCTTCAACTGCTTTCAGGGGATCTTGTGACTCTCAAACCTCTATATACCCTCCAATCTATGCCACAGATCCAGCAGATCCACCTATACCCATTTCAGAGCGAGGCTTGACCTTAATTGATGCAGAAACTCATCCCCGAAATGTCCTATTGAAGTTCTGTGACAATGAATCAAGAACATACTGGTGCCAAGTATGTAATCTCTTGTCCCATACACACAAATTCTCCTAAATTATGCCAGGTGCAACTGCTGAAACATACTGTGACCCAAGTATTCCACAAATCGGACTGGGATGAAGCCATATGTATGGTCAACAAGGTGGAGCGAGGCTTCAAAGTTGGAATCGCATTTGAATTCGACAATTACGTGCTTGCCTTTTTGACCCTTGACCTCTTGATTCAGGCAAGTTTTCTTTCTAAATCTGCATCGAAATTTGTCTTACAACTTGGTGCAGTTTCATTGGTCTCAAGAGCGCGACACCCTTGCCATTCAGCCTGATGTCTACCTTGAGTTTCCACGCTTCCTTGAGGATTTGGTCAACTGGGTCAAGCTTAGGCGCACAAAACAGACGGACCGTTCGGGCAACGCGATGACACTTGTCCGAAAGAGCACTGCAATTTTTTCCGGAGGTGGTGTGTACACTATGTCTGAATTATGGCATATGGCTGGTAAGTAGTTAATGTCCCGACCCTAGTTTCTCATGAAATGGCAAATAATTATAACTGCCAGGTTTATCGCCTAACCTCACCGAGGCAGAGGTGTTTGATTCTCCCTCTCGGACGGCGCGTTTGTGCGGTGCTTTTTACCATTTTGGAAAAGAGGCTCATACAACCCTGTGGTGAGCTCCCTACTTTAGTTTTAGGTGATTTCCGGGAATTCTCATTAATTTTTAACCTAAGGGCTCTTGTCAGACGGTTCCTTGTCGGTTATGTGATTTGTGTCCGTGAGGAGAGCCGCCTCCTCTACAGCGATCGCCTCCAGGTATATGGGAAAGATCGATCTTACACTACCGAGCGCTTCCATGACCTACTTTCGGACTTCAAAGTTAGTGTCTTCTTTCTCCTCTTGACTATATTTCATGTACTGAATTTGATAGGCTGTCTGCGACGAGCACGCCGAAGACCTTGTCTGGGTGCGAAAATGCACTGCCGAAGGGCCATTTGACGTGTTTGAGCCGGAGCTCATCCGCCATGCCCTTGAAAGTCAGGACATAAATTTAGGCAGCCTGATTTTCGGCGCAGATTTGTGGGCTGCGCTCCATGCCAATGCGGGCCTGCCAGAAGCTTGCTTATCCAACGACAATGTGCTAGCAAACTTTTATTCTGGACTCCCAAGTGCGTTATTTATTACATCGAGAGACCAAATGTAATTCTTTTTTTCCTAGTATCTTCTGAGTTCCGGGCATCTTGGCTAAACCCCAGCGCATACACATACTTGTTCCATGCCAACACCAACAAACGCGAGCGTCATCCTCTCGCCATCCTCTATCGCGTATCTGCCACCGACATCTGGTCGATCATTCCTGCATTTCCCGACAATTCAGCTCCTATTCCACGGGCTAGACCACTGAAGCCCAAGGTGCCAGCCGTCATTGTACCATCAAAAAGCGTAAGCAGACGCAAAGCTTCGAGGCCCACAAAGCCCAAACGGATTCCCAGACTTATTCCAAAGCCAACCCCGATCGAACAGTGCAGCTCTTCCATCCGCGAACGGGCTTTGTTGTCCTATATTATCCAGTATACGCAAGATTTTACCGTTGGACCTCTGGATTACTGTGGCATCGCGCGTCGTATCAAAGGGCGGGGGGCTGATGTGTAATATTTTCCATTTGTTCGAGTGCAAATGCAGCCACTGACATGTTTATTGTTTCAGGATCATGTACTGCAAAGGTGACCCGCGCGTATCCGAGTTTTATCATCGTCGGCACGTACTCGCTGTTGCAACGGCGAAGTTGAAATCTCGGAGGAACGAAAAGAAAGGGCTGGCAACGACAACGCTCGCGGCCGTTAACAGGAAGGTGGCGAAGGTGTCGGTGAAGGTCATGGAGAAGGAAAATGTTAGAGCATCGAAAATTGGGGGTACACAGCAGAAAAGGCACTCGGCAGATCGGAATATGGCGGAGGCGGGTTTGACTTTATCTCCCAGAAAGCGCCGAAAGCTGTATTGAATATAATTGTTGCCTACTAAATGCAGACGTAGTACACAGAGGCCGGGCCGGGGATCTTATCGAGGATTAGCAAATCGTGGGGCTGCCAGATTCAATTTGGCAACCCATCCCGAAAACGGGGGCTGCCAAAGAAGCCGGGCTGCCAAATAGAATTATCCGAAGACTTTCATACCAGAACCTAAAAAGAATTGTGAGAAACAACTGGCAGCTGGGGGAGAATTGCAAAATTAGGACGGAAGATACTTACACAGTAAGTAATTTGTGATGAAATTGAAGGTTTCAGCTGTCGGTCCAGGAGTTCATTCCCATTGAATAAGGGAGGGGCCCAAATCCTCCCCAGTTACTTATCAGGGTCACCCCCTCAGCCTTTGCTCTCCCCCACAATACTGTCAACACATTGTCCACGAATAAGCTTACACTGCTGCTGCAGTCCCGACACTGGACCATCGCCCTGGTGCTCTCAAAACATCAACCATGGGAATATGATGTTGGCAGACTGTGCTGCCGCCAAACCCGCAGACATCACAGATGATGTGGAATCGGAAAGATACGGACTTCGGGCATCAGCGGGTTGGTGATCTACACTGCCCATTCGAGACTGCCACCCACATAATGCGACTCTGTTCACATAGAATCCCCTGTTCTTGCATTCCCGCTCCCCTTTTTCACATTTCTCCGCCGCGCTATGCACTTCGATCACCACACACCCACCATTCCGCAACGCTGCTTTAAAGCTTGCCCACGTGCCTGGTCGCCGTTTTTCCGCCTCGCGCTTCCCCTCCGCCCACTCGCCGTTTCCCTTTGCCCGATTCACGGCCCGCTTTTTCTGCCTCGTGCTTCCCCTCCACCCGCTCGCCGGCCCTGCTTCGCCAATTCACACTCCTCCGCCTTGCGCTTCCTCCTCCACTTCGCACCTCCTCGTGCTTCCTCCTCTGCCTTGCACTTCCTCCTCCGCCTCCCACTTCCTCCTCCACCTCGCGCTTTCCCTCTGCTTTGCACTTCCTCCTCTGCCTCATGCTCCCTCCTCCACCTCGCGCTCCCCTCTGCCTCGTTTCCCCTCTGCCTCGCGCTTCCCCTCTGCCTCGCGCTCCCCTCTGCCTCGCTTCCCCTTCGCCTCGCGCTCCCCTCTGCCTCGCGCTCCCCCCTCCTCCTCGCACTTCCTCCTCCGCCTCGCGCTTCCTCCTCCGCCTCACGCTTCCTCCTCCACCTCGCGCTTCCTCCTCCATCTCGCGCTCCCCTCCACCTCGCCTTGCCTCGGCTGAGCCAGGCGCCAAATGTGGTAACAATTGGTTATAGGATGAGTAGGGTATGGATATGGAGCTCGGAGAACGGCCGTCAAGGAGGAGTAGGCCAACCAAGTCGAGAATGGTACCGATATGACGAGGAGATGAATTCCTTCAAGGAGGAATAGGCCAACCAAGTCAAGGATGATGTTGATATGATGAGGAGATGAATTCCGTCAAGGAGGAGTAGGAGAACCAAGTCAAGAATGGTAGTGAAAGAACAAGGAGATGAATTCCGACAAGGAGGAATGGGCGAAACAAATCAAGAACGACACCGGTGCAACAAGGGAACAAATTCTGCAGTGAAAGAATTCGACCAACTCGAGAACTGTGCTGTAAAATGGTCTCCGTGCTGGGAAGGAGATAACCAACACAAGGAAAAGTATCAGGACAAAGGGGAAATGAGTTTTACGACACAAGAGGAGCTTGACCAGGCCGATTATGGTGCTAAAAGAGTACCTCCATCAATGAGCGCTTCACTAACAGAGGTAAGGAGCAGAGCGGACTCCTTCAGGCTAAAAGGGGGTAGGAGCTACCTTGTGGGCTGAAGGCTGTGTCTAGAATGAAGAACACATGTCAGGACAATGTGCCGGTGGCTGAGTATAGAGTATAAAAACCTAGTGTATTATTCGGGAATGGCATCTTGTATCTCCCCACCTAAATTTCTAAGGCTTTCACAAGCTGAGAAAGAAACTCTTCCTCCGTCTTCAGACATGAGACGGACACAAACCGAAGTACCACAAAGTACAGGTTAACGCAAGACCCGGAGCGCAAGGAGTGGCCAATTAGTCGCTTCCAGTAGGGAACTCCGACCAGAAAAAGGACCAGGTCGTATAGGAGATCCTGAAAACGATAAAACACCACGTACCGAAGGTTGAGTGGTATCTAAACAGCCAGCATACTTTGGAGGAATAAAAGCCTCCCAACACTTGCTACACAAATCTCCCCCTAGAGGACGATACCTTTTCTGCAGTACTGTACCCACAGACGTAACATTTGTCTAACAGTCAAGAAACCACAGTCCGCATTACAACGCTGAAGGAACAAGCACTGAGTGCAATGTCTGTAACGAGTAACAAATGATAGTGACTGCCAAAAGAGGAAAGGGAATGAGGTTGTAAAGAAAATACTACTGTATGTTAACAGGGTCTTGTGCGAAATCCAGTCACCTGTTGGGGGGGAAAAACTGCTCTGGGCTCGTAAATCAGTTACTGACGGTGTTGACATTCTTGGGAACAGTGAGCAACTAATAGACTAGTAAGCCATCCTACAGATACAGTTTCAAACTAGGAAGCGCAACACTAGAAATTACATACATTTGAAGCTTCCGAATAGGTCGCAAATTTATAAGAGAATAGTGGGTATCGTATCATCCTGCCCACAAAAGAATTTGTGCGAAAAGCTTCTGGTAAGCCCTCGAAATTGCGATGCTTGTGGCCGCAATTCACAGCCTCAGATCCTGACTTGCCAGAATTTTCCCTCTTTCTGTGTTCACAGTGCTAGCATATGTCAATTTTGTTGCATTCGGGTTCGCAGCGTCCCTGATTACAGATATGTAGGTTGAGCTACCAAAAAGCATACCCCCTGAATTAGATGTCGAAGTGTTGCGCTTTCACGGTATTTGGGCACATTTGAGGTGCCGGAACGATTTGCCTCGATCTCAAAAACTACTCAATTTTGCTCCTAAAGGTAAATTGTGCCATGGAGTAGATATCAATTCGATCCAGAATACAATTTTGACCGAGTGATTTGTGCGAGATTTGGCTCGCATATCCATGAAACAGCCTGATTGTTGTGCTTCCTAGTTTGAGACTGTATTCGAGAATCACGAACACTGACCAGTCTTGCACGCAGAGCAGCGACTTTTGGCTTCCGCCTGTTACTGTCGCCACGGATCGACCGCACCCATCGAATGGGTGCCGTGCCCGTTCCGTCAGCCATGTTTTGTCCTCGCCGACAGCCGTCAAAAAACGGCGGCCACGGGTGTTGTGATGGGTTCACAGCTTACCTCACTAACCTCTTCCCAATAGTGCGCTGGAACACGGCACCCGACTTCACGCAACTTGCTAACCATACTCCAACCATGTCATCGTAGGCCATCACTGCCTGGCAAATTACCCCATTTTTTTGGTTGCAAGAGGGAGATCGCACTTAGCGCTGGGCTAAGTGCCCAGGCATCATGCTTACATACTACAGCGCTGCCGTCTAGTTCGTCTCTGTTCGGTATGTTCCTCAAATGCTCCTCTTCATTTGTTCCGAGTTTTGGGAACACCTGAGTGAAGGCCGCTATCAGCTGCTGCACCTGGACCTCCCACCTGGAGGATTTGTACATGCTGTGTACTGTGTACTGTATTATTTCATTCAATTCGACAGGGGGTGTGACGTGTGAGATGTTGAACCAATTCTTCACCTCGTCAAGCCCCAGATTTAGCGTGACAGGGACCACAAATTCGTCAGACTCCCCAATGCATTCCAAATGATATAACGACCTCAAAAATCTGGTTCTGACCATTTTCACATTGATCTGGGCTCCCGCACTCGGTATGACTACTTGTGCATGTTTTTACACCTTAATCTTGGCAATTTTTTGCTGGAAAATCCAGAGAAATACAATAGCACTGGCGCGGGAAACGGTATTCTCACGTTTTCCCATTCACAGAATATTCTTTGACCATTTTACGCCATTTTAGAGCCATTTTCTGGAACGACTGTGACATCAAGCATATTCATCAACCACCCTTGTGATGTGTGACCTCGACCAAAGTTCGTCGTCGTCAGTTACCCCTGTGATGCGTGACCGATGAATTGAATGAAATAATACAGTATGTTTTTGTGGTTTCTTGATATTAGGTGGGCTCAGAGTAAGCTCCTACGCGTAGGCCGTAGGCGCAGGTGGCTGTGCTGGGCGTGACAATCTGTCACAATATTTGTTCTCGTCCATTTCGGGCCTAATTAGTGTGCTTTACCATCGATAACGACGCGCACGGGGCGCGTTTGGTGCGCGCATGCATGATAAAATCAATATAAAGGTCGAGGAGCATCACCTGGCTCGATCCCTCCTCTGTTAGCCTGCGATGGGCCGACAGACTGTGCACTCTCAAATAACCAACTCCTATCTTAAGCATATGGCTGTTCGGGACTTGCTGACACCTTCTTTTGACGACGACGATGAGGAAGGCGACGATTACGATGCCGAGGCAGACCTTTTGGCTAAGGAAGCTCAGTTAAAGCTCGATCTGGTGATACTGGAAGCAATAAAGGCAACCCGATACTTGCGGACTCGCCCACACGTTCCCAAGTCAGGGAATCTTCATCTCGCTTGGGAGTATGCACAGAAGGAGGAGGATCACGGACGCTTTCGGGGAATGCTTCGTGTGTCCCCATTGGTGTTTAGTGTCATTCTGGAGCTCATAAAAGACCACCCTGTCTTTACCAACAATTCCAATGTTCCCCAAACCCCAGTCGATGTACAGCTAGCGGTTACACTATATCGTCTGGGTCACTACGGGAATGCCGCATCACTCGAAGATGTAGCCAGAATGGCAGGAATCAGCGAGGGGTCTGTTGAGGCCTTTACATATCGCTGCTTCGATGCAATCGAAGCCTTGCATGACATGTTCGTTCGCCCTTTGACTGCAGAAGAAAAGGAGCGAGAGAAAGAGTGGCTGGACGAGCATCTCGGATTCCGGGGATTATGGCGTGAAGGGTGGATAATGTACGATGGGACCATCGTCGTTCTTTATGCAAAGCCAGGTCTTAACGGCGATGCTTATTATACTCGCAAAGCTAATTACGGCTTGAATGTCCAGGTGAGCAGCTGTCCTCACACCCGACTACCTGTTCGAAGGCGAAGAATTTGCTTGGGGAGATTCAGCATATACACTGAATGCGCGCACCATCCCCGTTCACAGGCGTCCGGCTGCACTGGTTCCAGAGAATGCTATGTTTGACAAGGTAGTGTCTCACCTGCGTGTTCGGTCGGAACACTGCATTGGTGCGGTGAAAGGACGCTGGCAATGTCTGCGTGATCTTCGGGTTAACATCAACTCTGTTGCAGACCATGAGCGGGCATGCCGTTGGATTACGATTTCAATTATCCTGCATAATCTTGTCATCGACGTGGAGGGCAGTGATTCCGGGGCATTCTTTGGAAACCTTCATGGACCTGTGGAAGAAGAACAAGATCGAGGCCCGCGGGATGTGCCACGCGAACGGGAGTATGCAGATCACGAAGGCGAGTTGAAGCGAATCAGATTAACTGCAGAGCTCTTGGCACATCGCAGCCCAGTTTAAATATATACTTGAATAAATTATGGCAGTATTAAATAAGACAAATAACGATACGAGTAAATGAAGTAAAGATTGAACGGAGATGTAACAACATCAAGTCAAATTTTGAATTTAGAGGTCGGCACTATCATTGGGAAGAGACTGCTGAGAGCTTTCAATGTCCCACCTCGGTGAGCTTCCAGCAGTCGATGAAAAGCGACGAGAGTGAGGGGAAGATCGAGCAACGGGAGTGCGTGGGGTGCGTGGGGTGCGAGGAGTGCGAGGAGTGCGAGGAGCACGTCGGGCAGGCGGAGCATCAAGCTCAGCTATCTTCTGTCTGGTTTCCTCGATAGTGTAAATGCCAAGCTTGAGCATCTCCATGAGCTGCTGCTTCTGCGAAATAATAAGGTTTTGACGGCGGTGCTCGGCCTGCGCATCTGCACGCTCTCGTGCGAGCCGGACATTCTCGCTGCCAAGAAATTCAATAACATATCAGAAGCAAGGATGAGAACGTACCGGGACGATTCCATAATTACGTCCTCAAGCGATCGCTTTTTTGGAACGTGCTTGAGGTTGGAACGAGCCTTCTCCATGGCATTGGTAAGATCAGTCCCGAATGTCGACGGTGTTGGACCCTTGACCGATTTTGGAGCTGCGCCTTGACCATTACCAGTCTGCGGCGTTTGCTGTGCCCGAATACGGCTATTGGTGCTGATCAAATGCGACGGTGACACGTCCAGATCCTCAGAACCACCCGTTTGACTAAAGGAACCGGGCGGAGGGGTGGCAGAACGGTTAAGGAGGTAAGGATCAATTGTAGACTCATCAAATCCTTGAGCGGCCACCAGAGGTTCAACCGGCTGGTTATGAACGACTTGACGGCCACGCGGACCTGTTCCAGTCGTTATAACGGGGGGTACGATGTTAGGACGCGTGCTGAGAAACTGATGAAGCGCTGCGAAGTAAGGGAAGTCCTTGTGAATTTGTTCTAGCTTGATATTAGTAACACTGCCGAGTTTATACAGATTTGCGACGCACCCCAAATGTTCTTGGCCGCTACAGGCGTGTCATGGTACGGGCCATCATGGGGAATGTAGTAGTCAAGGTAGTGGTGCACCCCATCTGACTCCGCATCGTCCGGAGCACCAATACCGCCACCGGTCTGGCGAAGAAGTGCAGCCTTGTCTTTGTACTTCTGGCACAGTCTGAGACTTTTAAGTACGTGTTTGGGAAGATTAAAGGTACCCGTACTCATCGACCTTTGACTTGACACGGTTTGCGAGAGTTTTGGAGTGTTCCCTGAAGTCGTCCGGGAACATCTTTTGCGCGATTCGGGAATAAACGGCTACTTTGCTCTCGCCGGAGGTATTCTGACGTAAAGGGCTCAGATTTATGTTAAAAACAACGCTAGACGTGTCGCGTACCTCCTCGGGGTCCTTTTTTCCAAAGAGAATGATGAAATTCTCTTTTTCTTGGATGAGGTCGATGAGCGATAGCACCAAGTATCCTTTGTTTGCGGACCACGCGATAGGGCCAAGGGAGCTTTTTTCTGGCATACTTGGGAGGGTTATTAGGGTAGAGTAACAGATTTCGTTGCTGAACGAAGGGATATACACGCTAGAAGTGGCGTAGAGGGGAGCGAGAGGATTTTTTGCCGGTAAGGGCGCTTGGTATACAACAATAAACAACTATCATCTGTGACTCTTAGTCACCTGCGGCACAGCCACCTGCGCCTACGGCCTACGCGTAGGAGCTTTACTCTGAGCCCACCTATTGTCTTCTAATTGCTTTTTCCTTCAGCGCAGAGCTGGGTCATACCGGTCCTTTTTGTATGATTTCCTTCTGGCACAAAACATCGAACACTTCATCCGACGTCACACCACGAGTTCCAATTGCCCTCGCGGTCCACCGGGATCTTCTCGTCGTCGTCCTCCCCCTACCAGTGGTTCTTCGACACGGGGGCATCAAGACTCGAGAATTCTCGAGACCGTGTCCATTCTCTGTCCCCATACCATGCTCGTCCTCACAATGACGAGCCCGTGATTGGTCTGGAGGACTTCGATTTGGACAATGAACTCGCGCTCCCACCCTTGCAACAGGTGCCCTCACTCAAGTTCCTCCACCTCACCTGCCTTGATCTCCCTTGGGCCCACATCGTCCGCAAACCGCCGCATTTGCTGTCGAGGCGATGGAGGTGGATCCTCTTCCTTTCACAGATGTTTTCCGTGCTCCAGACTTCACGCCTCAGGCAGCATCTTGCGATGCGCAGAATCTCTCTGTGTTCCTTGTGTCCCAGCTGGAGGATCAGCGCACTTGATATTCAGCACACCTCACTTCGGTCCTCGACCTCGCGAAGCAGGACAAAGACCAGGCCTCGTTGCAGGTAGCACACTAATTGTCTACCATCATGCAGTCCTCTTGTAATTATATACGTCTTTTGTTTTCATATTTCTTGCGAATTTCATAGTCTTCGTTCGAGCTTCGGATTACTTGCTGAGAAAGAGAGTTTTTGAGGGGCCTAGGAAATTGAACGATGTGAATCGTTGGAACTGCCGGAGATAAGATTTGTGATTCAAAAGATAGAGAATAGAAGTGATGGGATTCAGGTATCAGTGCACATCTCCCGCAGGTATTTCCTGTTTGATCCTTCTCTAACTCTTCCTTTTTCAGTCTTTCTCCATGGGTTGTCCATTATTGTGAACAATTCCCCCTGGTATACCCAGGCCCTCCGCGTTCCTCAGGTTTGGAAGTCTTGCATGGAAGTTTGGCGAGATAAACATTGCCCTGGACCCACAATCCAATAAGAAAAGGTTATCCATGAACGCGGTAGCTGTAGCATCCATAAGTGGTGACATATCCGCGTGTTCGTCGTTGTTCTGGGTGATGGGTGCCCTTTTGTGCTCCCTCCAGAGGTTAGGCCTCCTTGTGGGACGCCTCTGCGTGGTCCATGATGGGGGTCAGGTTGTACTCGCAGTCAAGAACTATGAGCCTTATAAGATGCTCTCACTGGGACAGATGTCATCATTCTTATGTTGTAAGTTGCAAGTTGCATCCAAAAAACCCTGTCTGCTGCTCACAGTTGTCAGCAAATAAATCTTATATAGTATATGTGCCATACTTATACATTATATCGCCCATATTAAAGAATACTAACCTTTTACACCTCATGGACTACATTTTCTTTTCGTTCTTCCTATTTAATCTCGAGTACGAAGACATATCCCGATTAGGTAGTATTAGATTAGACTGCCAGCAGATGATGAATCGATCTACACTTTACTCTTACCCATCGCCTCGCTCACTTTAGCCTGACTCTTTAAGACTCTCCGAGCACAGGCAACGGGCAACGGGTGTATTGGCTTCTTGTATAATCTTATTGCTACTACTGTAGATCTTGCTTGTTCTCGTCCTAGTGGCCCTCGGACTCTGTGTGTGAACTCTTCGCTGATCGGACTCGAATGTCGAGACCGTTGGAAGGACTCTAATAAGAGAGAACATCTCTCTCTTGGAGTACCGTTGCGGTTAGATCACGGGTCTTAACCACCTTGCAAGACCAGCTCGTCAGAAACTCGTAAACTTAGTTCCGTGCAGACTCGCCCAGGTCTCACACCATACCTTTCATATCTTTGCTATGCGGCTTGGAATAAGTTGGCTTAAAAGGATGATGGCTGTGTCCTGGCATGGCCACCAATAACTGGCTATATGTGTGGTTAATTTAGATCCCCAAATGAACTAGCAATATGTGAAGGGGGGAGGGGTCTGTTAAAAGGCGGGGAGGAATCGAAACTTGGCTGTAGAGGAAGAAAAATTTGCAACAAGGTCCGAGCAAATGGTTCACCTATTACTATGTTTCTGGGCAAAACAGCTCTAAAATAACCCTATTTGGAAGTGGATCCCCACTTCTCGGGTAAGATGGTTAGCTTTTCTCTTCTCGCTCTCCGTTTGAGTTTTGTCCTCTCCTTCCATAACTTCCTCCCTTTCGCCTGCACCCGCGACAAGGCATGCCCATCTGTGCCAACAGACGTGCTGTTCACGTCGACACGGCTCTCCGCCGCCGAGCACATTCACCACAATTTCGTCCAACGACCTCACTCCGACGTTGTCCAGCGACAGCATCCTCATGTACGGCCAATCCCGTCGTGCGCACTCGTTCACCGCGCCTCCCGCCACCGCCGATGCCGTTTCTGACGCCCTCAGCGCATTCCACTGTTATGGACTCCGCCTCACACGTGCGGCGGATTCTGAAGCCACGGCCTTGCGACTCGGAAGACTCTGCGTCCGACCGTTCGGCAACGCCGCGCCCGTATTCGATGTAGAAAAATCCGTTGCTTTTTTCTGCTCAAATTCCGCTATTGAAAGCTTTCGGTCGGTCCCGCCAAAATTTAGTCGGTGTCGAAGTGTCGAACCTAAATTTTGGGTCAAGGTCCGCTCCACACCTAATTGAATGAAATACTGCGCAGTGCCTCATCTGGACTTGACCTGATGAAGAAGCTGTAAAGCGCGCCCATCTCAAAAAGAACAGTCTGAAGTCGTGAACCTTGGTGGAACCTGCTGTTCAGTCGGTATGTTGGTCTCGAAGTTTCCCGTCGCATCGTGGGCCTTACATTCGTCTTTATGTAGTACCGAGGCGAGATCGGTGGCTAAAACAGGCAGATTCGCAGGAAGAGAAGCATATATGCGCATTCTATACGCATCCACGCATTTACAGCTAGTGGCAGTACCGAAGGCGCGGTCGAAGAATTTTCTGGTTTCGGATGTTTTCGAAGAATTACCACATACCTCGGTCAGTTCTTCATGGATTTGGATGAAACCATGATAGATAATTCGGGCCAATTCGTGCGGAATTAGTGATAGAGAGAAACCTGTGAAAATATTTCATATTGGATGATGTAGGATTTTGGGCCACTTTCGAGATGAGTGCTGTCTAGCGAGGTCCAGGCATGTTCAAACAACATGTTTTTTTGTAACGAATGGCCTACATAGATTTAGAAACATGTCATAGAGTCAGAAATTCGAATAATTAAGTCTGTGATGCTTGCAGTCAGGTCAGGATAACAGGCAACCCAGCGGGATCTGAAATATTGTGGAGATTCAGTCAAACACGAAGTATTATGTAATTTTGCTGCCATGATCTGTTTGAGAATGTTAACAAGTCTTCCCTAGCCAAAATTTAGACAAGTAAGACATGAATTGGGCATGCCACATCAGATTCATCTCCAAAAAGCCTCAAAAAGCCAGATCATCCAATAAGAGATATTTTTACAAGATGGTTTCTATCACTAATTCCGCACGAATTAGCCCGAATTATCTATCATGGTTTCATTCAAATCCATGAAGAACTGACCGAGTTATGGGTAATTCTTTGAACACATCCGAAACCAGAAATTTTTCGACCGCGCCTTCGGTACTGCCAATAGCTGTAATATTCGGTATTCAAGAAGAATGGCATACCGTTGTAACTTTTCCCCGCCGTTCTGCCCGCACCTCTTTCCGGTCAGGCCTCAAAATCAGCCTAACGTTGATCCATTTGGACTTGGGACTCCGTGGGGACCGGCACCGCCCTTGATCGGAACGGCGTGTTTGTATGTGTTTGCTCCCAATTGAGCTTTCGGCTCTGATGTTCCTCCTTCTACCTCTCTCCTCGTCCACTTTAAGGACATGGTTTGGCTGGAGAAAATGTTGTATATTTGTATATCTTCACGGCCCGCAAGTAATGACACGAAAACGGTTCTGTACTTCGTCCATTTACCGAGTCCCAGCCAGGAAATCTGGATATACGGTAGTTCTGTTGTCTCAAGTAATGTCATTGAGAAAGGTAAATTTCAGGAGGTCCCAAAAGGTGGATTTTTGCCACTTTTCATTCAGTATTGGCTACTGCAATTTTTGAAAACATGATACATAACAGCATCTCTGGCCGAATTGAAGGATATTTAAGCCACACATGAGGATCTGAGCTCCGAGATTTACTTATCACACGTAATACTATATATTTCAATATTTGGGGCCGAAAGCCTTCTATTTATTGCATATCTTCACCCATTGGTTGAACCGAGAGCTGCGTCACATTCGTGTGACACATGTCACGTTTCAAGCTGTTCAGTGCGTTCGGGTTGCGTTCGAGGCTTTCGCATAGTTTTCGGACCTAAATTGCAACATTATAATTTTTCAATGACATATAGATGTCCATATGGGTCAAAAATGTATGGTATTTCGGCGTTTTTGCACGTCCCTGTTGATTTCACATGAATAACACCAAAAAGCTTATAGCTATTCAAGTTGTGGGTGGATTCTCAAGTTTTTGCGGTGAATTTTGCAGTAAGTCCCGTTTTCAAGACCGTGACGTAGAGATATTCCCCAATTTTGTCTTTACCACGACAGGAGTGCTCAACCCGACGTTGAAACACCCGCCATTTCATGTATTGAACGAAATTTAATGCCAAGGCTACGTCACGCCATTTTCCAACCAATTTTCTTGCGAACTGTCGATTCAGATTATTTTTAAAGCATTGTGGAAGAAAGCCTTAGCATTTGCAAAGCTGGAACCGACCCCATCTGCGAGCCAAACACGACCAAAGCTGCCGCTATGTAATCGGCTGATGCCGGTCCCCATTGGGAGCGCACCGCCGATCGTCTCACTGGTTCGACATCAGGAAACTGTTTTTTCTCCTTTTTTTTGTCCTCTAAAAATGCAATAAATAAGTTCCGACCCCATTTTCCCGCAGAATGGGGAATCGAGGGGAAAAATCTCCCTTTTCCCGAAGTTGGTTGTTCATGGAAAATAGCGAATTTTGCTCACGGGAAAGTTGCAGCTAAAAGATTGCCTGTTCCGAAGCCTTTTGTATCGCAAGTTGTCTGTGAGGTCCGGTAATCCGATAGGGTAAGACCCCGCTAGAGTCGTCAAGAAGCCAAGTAGTCACGCAGAAAAGAGTGGGTGAGGTGTTGGTGGATTCAAGAAAACTGAAGAACTACCTACACACATCTACATTAAATAGTATTCTAAGTAACTACGTGTCATTAGCGTGTCGTTATATTCTAAGTAAAGTTGAACAAGGCCACAGTTCGGCCGCAGCGCCGCAGTTCGGCCGCAGTGTTGATCTACACTGCGGCATCTGATTCCATCAAACCGTAGCACGGTAATCACTGTTGGATGTGCCGGATGCCGACGGCTCACGTATCCCTTACATTGTCACACTTGAAAAAAGTTTCGAACAAAGGAGCTTCCATATGGGGTCCGGGCCTCCGCAACAAAAATAGGTCTTTTGATGGCATCCCGGCTAAAAAAAAACAGACACAACAATCATTGGTTTTCTTTGCGGGAGAATTTGATGATTCCCGGAATAAAAACCCGAACCACCGCAAAACAAGTCGAACCTGCCCTCAATCCGCGCACAAAATTTGCATAACCTCCGCAAAAAAAAAAAGGGGGGGGGGGGGGAGGGGATCATGGCGCAATAAATTGAGGTGAGTCTGAATGCCGATTTATAATGGAGAGCACTGTGAGAGCTTTTGACAGACTCGTTTCTCACAGCCGACGACGGGTCGGGCCATGTGGTGCAGATTTTATGTCGCAGAGGTGTTTGTCAAATGTTCCTGGTATTTTTTCCCCACGACAATGTCACCGCCGCCCTATTGCGCCATCCGCCGTCTAATCAAATAAAGGTACTCATTGCTTCTCGGGTGCGTCTCTGTCCTCTTTCCCTCAACCCACCATGTCTGCCGGAGAGAATTCGGACATCAAGCCCTCGCTCGAGAAAGTCTCGGATTCTCAAACCGAGGATGTTAACTCAAGGCTAGTTCAGAGGAAGATCTTGACTTCGGGGAGAATCCACTCTTCCTCCTCCACCCATCCTTTCGGCCGAGCAGGAACGCAAACTATGGCGCAAGATAGACCTCAGACTGATGCCCATCCTGACTTTGATGTACCTGATGTCTTTTTTGGACCGAGGTGCGCACTTTCGACTATCGGGATTCAATGAGCTTACATTCGTCACAGGAAATATTGGTGCGTTTGATTAGTGCAGGAAGGACGGGTAGCATTTTGAACACTAATCATATGGCTGTTATCTAGGAAATGCACGGCTCGACGGACTCCAGGACCAGCTGGATCTCACCGGAAACAAATATAACATTGCCTTGGTGAGGATGCTCAGCTGTCTTGGTCCTGCTGCTGATATCACGACAGACCATGTACTTCATTGTACGTTGAATCAGTCTTTGCTGAGCAACTTCCCATGTCAAAACAGCCGTACTGTATATTTGAATGCCCGGCAAAGTTCTCGGTCATCCACCTCGATTTGCATGCTTCGATTGACATATTACTTTAGTTTGGTTCTCAAGCGATTCCGTCCTTCCAAGTATTCAAGTCATTCCTATTCGCAACTCTCCCGTTAATCTCCGACTCGCAGGTGGCTTCCAGGAATTACGGTATTTCGCTCTGCCATTTTGTTCTTCCCCTACGGAATCTGCCCACTGATTGGCCTACAAGCTGGTTTGGGGCATCATAATGTGCGTCAAAGTGTATTTGATTTCTGAGATATGCTTGAGATTGAAACTGTAATCCAGGACGCTCATGGGCCTGGTCAAGACGTACGTATGATCTACGACCTCGCCCTCTGGGAAGTACACTGAGTGCGTCGTTCCAGTTATCCCGAACTCGTCGGTGTCCGAATCTGTCTTGGAGTCGCGGAGGCTGGGTTATTCCCGTGAGTGCCGGTCCTTATCATGTCTATTCGTCTCTATTGGTGTTGAGTGTACTCCAGGGGCGTGGTTTACTAGTATGTCTCTCTTATCTTTGATTTATCAATCGCTGAAACGATACAGTCTTTCTCTTTGGTACCCTCGTCACATGCTACAGCTACGCATCGGTCTGTTCTACAGCGCTGCATCCCTGGCAGGCGCATTCAGCGGCCTTCTTGCTTACGGGATCGACTTCATGAATGGCACCCGCGGTCTTTTGGGTTGGTCGTGGATTTTCATCCTGGTTCGTTTTACAATAATTGTATTCTGATTTGTTCTTATCGTTCACTGACTCGTGTATAGGAAGGCATCGCCACCGTTCTTGTAGGAATTTTGGCATTCTTTAGTACGCTTCTTCCAAAGTGATGCGTGTTGTCTTATAACGGCCCCATACAGTCTTGGTCGACTTTCCGGCCACAGCTAATTTTTTGACGCTCGAGGAGCGCTCGTTCATCGTCAGGAGGAAGAGTAGGCATCTTTGAATGCTCGACGGTCGCAGATTGACTTTCAATCAATAGAATACGACAATTCTTCTGTGGGCGAGGAGGAGCATTTCGAGGTCAGACATCTCGTACAGGCCCTGGTCGACTGGCAGGTTGCGTCTCTTCCCTCAGCCCTCGAGGCACATCTCTCACCAAGTTCAAGGTTTGGCTCCACATCCTCATCTACATGTCAATCGTCGGACCCCGTGAGGATGTCTGCTCATCTGACATGAACTTCATTAACGAGCTGATATGTAGTGTATGGGATCACTCTCTTCTTGCCGTGAGTGTCCGACATCCGCATCCACACATGCAGGCTAATTGAACTGTCAACAGCACGATTATTAACACGTAGGTATGTATACCTTGCATCGTACCACGCTGATTCGGCTCCATTGGAAGCTTCGGACACAACGTTCCAATCTCTCAGCTGCTTACGGTTCCACCCTACGTAGGTTGAGCAGCACATTCCGAGTATTTCTTTGTGAATTAATCCCGTTTTGGTCAGGTCTTCGCTAGTGGGTCTTCGTCGATCCCTAAAAATATCAGCTAATCACGACTCCTGCATAGCCATTGTTCTCCTCACCTTTGCGTATTGGTCCGACAGGATACAAAAACGTTCTCCGTTCATCCTTGCGGGTCTCCTCATGTGCTTGACCGGATTTTCTATCAATATCTCGACTGCGCCTTCAGGTTCGTTGCATAGTTCTGTCGGGTTGATGCGTGTTTTTATGAAAGGGTAAGGTGTCAAGTACTTTGGCACCTTCCTCTGCGTTGGCGGTGCCTATTCTGCGTTCCCTGGGGTGGTCGCTTGGCTAGGCAATAACCTCTCAGGTCAATATAAGCGTGGTGTCGGAATGGCCCTACACATTGGTATTGGAAATTTCAGGTCAGTGTACCAATTCTTATGACTGATATTGTTTCATAAGACGTTTTTTTTGCAGCGGCGCCATCGCAAGCAATATCTATCGGACGCAAGACAAGCCTCGCTTCATCGTCGGACGTGTGTAGCCAGCCCATTTAGTCTCAGCCTGATACACACTGAGCTTTTGTACAGATGGCTGCGAGCTCATGTTTATCGGAATTGGCTTGATCTGCTTACCCATTGCAGTTGTGACCTACAGGCGCATCAACAGTCGCCGGGACGAGGCTGCTCGAGCCGCGCTCGAAAGAGGCGAGAGTAACCTGTACACACGGAAGGAATTAAGGGAAATGGGAGACAGGGCACCAGACTTTAGGTATACTCTATGAAATGGGTTTGCTGATTGTAATTGTACATATACTGTGCCGGATCAAAATGAATCAAGGACGAATTAGTCGTTCCATGGCTGAGAATATCCAGTGTCCACACAGTAGCAGAGAGGAAAAAAAGCCACTCGAGGGAAGTGTTGCGGTTGATCCGAGCAGAAACCTGGTCTTGGGGGAAATATTTCGGGAACGTCTTGGAGAACATGTTATCGCGCTTTGCGCATTAGTCGGGACAGCCCCGGAGTCTCGATCTTCGGAGCATAATTTGAATAGTCACACCTGGTTCTATGGAATAGCATTCGTAGTTGCTTTTCTGCTCTTATCTTGCAGCGCCTCAACCTCAGGAATGATCTGGGCAAGTCTTTGCTGCTATTCTCAGTACTTACGTGCCTCAGCAGTCCTTGCGAACGACCTTTTGGCGGATGGTTCGAATCGGCGACTGGTCTAGAAGTTGTGGACGTCATGTAGGACACCCGTGCGATTCGAGGTCGAGTCGTTCATCGACCGTAGGAATGTTTTTAGTTGCTCGCCTCTCAATCAGGATTCTGACGTTCTTTTTTGAGATGCCTCCAGGTAGACGTTGGATTTTCTGTGAAGCTTCTGCAGAGTTGGTACAGGAGGCGGCGAGCTAGCGTAAAATCAGTGAATGACGCCGCTGAACCAGTCGTCGTTCTACGGAAGAAACCTCGCTCCATCCAGGGTCGGGTTTTTTTCGTACTGGGTCCTTTCTCCTTTTGTTTTACATGGGATAAACCCAAGGTAGCATGTACATACATTGGGACCCACAGTACATTCACGTCACAGCCGGCACATCCAATGAATGTGCCAGGCGTGAAGGAAAGGGCGGCACATTAGGCGGCATCAAACAAAAAATCATCCTATGCTCGCACAGGAATACAGTGGAACGGCCCTATCCGGCATTGACATGGGCAATCACTGAATGCCAGCTTGAGCCCAGTACACTCCACTGGTGGTCTGTCCTATGTTGAGATGCCAGTGGAATCCAACAGCGAATTGGTTCACTTTGTAGTCAGCCCAAATTCCGTGCCGTTCTGCATAACCACTACGTCAATGACTGACTTCCATGGCTTCTTATATTCTCAGTGACCGGGTACTGGGCCACCTGAGCACTTTTGGCTTCAGGCGCACGCATAAATTGAGGTTGATACAGATATATGGGCACTGAAAGTAGGGCAACGATCCTAGGAGTGATTTGATATATTTTTCACGAATTTAGGTGACTGCTTTCGGACCTACCGAATTTCTCTTCTGGCGCTTTCCCAAAATCGCAAAAACAGGGCAGTAGGCCACCTTAAATCACTCGTTTGAGTTCGTGCTGGCCACCCCAACGTATTGCAAAGGGACATGAGACTACCATTGTATACACTCAAAAGATGAATCCGATGTACATGAGTACCACAGGTAATTCCCTTCAAGCTGAGGATGATGGGTGAAAATTGAAATCGGGGTGTGGATTGAACGGCGCGCTCTACGAAGCACAGAGCGGATTTTTGCCGGAAAAGAGCATACATATGGTTAAATAAGATGTGTTGGCATATACTGGTTAGCAAAGGACGGCCTCAACTAAGGGGTTACCGATCTGTGATTGCCGGACCGGGGGTGGGTTGGTTGGTTCGGCCGTCAGACCTTGAAATTTGTTCGGGGAGCCATTGATTTTACGGATCCCGGGGCCTGTGGGTGGGCTTACTTTTTACTTTTGTCTGCCCTCAAGCCCTCATTTTCATTCACTTCGACAGGTTTCAACCATGTGTTGAATGGTTGATCCTAATTTGGAGGGATGTTGTGGTTCTGTTTGGTCATGAACCAAGGTAGATATTTCGCTGTTAGGAACATTGGAGCGTATTTGCAGACTTTTGGCCGCTCCACAGCCCTCAGCCAATTAGGTTCGAAAGAAATCTCGGCTAAAAGTCTGCAAAAAATACGCTCTGTTGCAGACAGATTTGACGATTCTGGCTTTCTGATCCATTTTCAGTGGGCTGTGGACTCGAGAACAGATTTTTGAGCAGGAAAGACCACACCCCACGTGAGGAATTGCCTTATTGAACCTCACGCAGTTGGTTGGCTCGGCGAGCGGGTCTTATTTTCCAGCTGTTCCGGAAAATAATGAGACTAGGCGGTTTTTTTTACGATCGGTTCCCAAAGTTGAAATTGGCCACTTTCGGACTACCCAGGCTTCCTGAGGCTTTCTTAGATTGGTTTTCTCCGACATTTCCTTCCTGAGACACTCAGTCGAGGTTTGGTGCCCCTAAATTCCCTCTGAGTGCACAAAGATGTGCTGAGAAGGCACGTTTCGGACCTCATCGGCCCAAATCACAGGCCGAAGTCCAAGTCCAAAAAGAGAGCGATCAGAGGTTTCAGCAGCCATCGGCAAGGCCTCGGTGTGGCCACAACTACCCGGAAGGAGTCCTGGAGACAAAATAGGACCTCCAGAACCACCACTCCTGCTCCCGACCACCGAGTTCATTTCAAATTCAGCCAAAAGCCAGATTTTTCCATTTATGACCCCTTGGCCTCAACACACCAAAAACCCCTCAAAAACAGTTCATCTATACATGCTAAGGAAAGGGGATTTTGACATGGACCCCACTGGGAAATAAAGTAGGGAAAATCCAATGGATTAATTAGGGAGGAGAAATTAAAGCATATTTAAAGTCCAGTACCAAAGTTATTGCCGAGACCATCAAACGCATCCTCAAGGAACAATCTCGCCCCAAGAACAAGCGCACTGCTGCTGCTGCTCAGTCGGACGAAGATGTTGACATGGGGTACGACGTGTCATCCACGCCGGCCGCCCCCACGCTCCCGATCCCACCTAAAATGAATGACACAAGAACCCGACCATGGAACGCGAGTCTAGCCCATGTATATGTGTCTCCATATAGTTTCAATGTATTGATCAAAATCAATGTTCCTTTCAGTTAGCCTTCGGCAATGTATATATGTACGGGTATGTGCGCTGGTCGGCTTCATCATTCCAAGGTCACCCGATAGCACCTCTCGAGTGATGCACATTCATTCGTGGGCCACGCTGGATCCGTCGGCACCGCTAGAGTCGGATTTGGTGAGAGAATTCTATTCTTACCTCTGCGGCAAATCTTTTCTAGCCCATTCTTCACTCGCCGCATGCTATTCTTACACTTGCGGCACATTATCCCCGCTGCTGAAAGGTATAAAGAAGCAGTTCTTTGATTGAATACTGCAGAAATCTTTTTGCCTCTCCATGCGTGTCAGCTTCCTCCCAATCCTCGCGTCTCTGGGCGGTCTTGCTTCATTGACCAGCGCCCAATTGCCGTTGTTTTGTCCCGATGCCCTCCGTTTGGGAACTCTTTCACTCTCGCCAACGACGGTCAAGCCTGGTGCCGTGAGTTTCCCATTTACTGCAGAATTTCTGTTGGCTGCTGACCAGACCGCTTCTCTTAGACATTTACCATTGTGGCCAATATGACTTGTGCAAACTATCTCGGCTACACCCCGACGTACCTCGATTACTACATCGAGGACACTGCCAATAATAATGGCCACGAGTACCCCACTTTGATCGCGCGGAGAACATACAACCAGTCCGCGGACCCGCCACTAGATAAATTCACCGCCGTGGTACGTGTTTCTATTTCTCCTTATACCCTACACGTCACAGCTCTTTGCGGTACAACAGGCGCGGTCTCTTTTTTCTGTTTTGGCAAGTTTTCACGAGAACAGCTGCCCTGAGCTCAATTCTCAGCCGTTTCCCCTCAAAATAGGCCCATTCAATTCACGTTGAAGATCCACGGCGAATGGAATACCGGTATTTTGGATCCTTTCACATAATAGAATTTCTTCCGGAAAAATTTGGTTTTGAGTAGGACACCTGTAACACCTGGAATACTGCCCCAATTGGCCTAATTTTTGGATATGCTATACATCTGATGTGACCCTAGCCAATGTGGGTTTTTACAGAGCTTAATGTACTCAAACTTCCATGGACAGCTAGCTCTACCTATGGTAGTGTCTGGATATCTACTTTGCTAAAGTGTGCGCTAGATCACAATCACTCAGCATGTAATATAAATAAACATACCGTTGTCTAGAGCCACATCAGATGTATAGCATATCCAAAGATTAGGCCAATCGGGGCAGTATTCCAAGTGCTACAGGTGTCCTACTCAAAACCAAATTTTTCCGGAAGAAATTCTATTATGTAAAAGGATCCAAAATACCGGTATTTACTATTCCATTCACTGTGGATTTTTAACATGAATCAAATGAGCCTATTTTGAGGGGAAATGGTTGAGAATTGAGCTCAGGGCAGCTGTTCTCGTGAAAACTTGCCAAAACAGAAAAAAACGGACCGCGCCTGTTGTACCGCAAAGAGCTGTAACGTGCAGGGTATAAGGAGAAATAGAAATACGTACCACGGCAGTGAATTTATCTAGTGGCGGGTCCACGGACTGGTTGTATGTTCTCCGCGCGATCAAAGTGGGGTACTCGTAAGTGGATGTGTGTTGGAGGTAACTGAACACCAGGTATTCACGTGTTGAGGAAACCATATGTTGGTTGCTTTTTCTAATGGTTATTTCCAGTGTCATATCATCTTTTGTGGTTTGCGAAGGTCGTGTGTTCGAGTCGGGCAATGGGCAATTTTACACTTTCTCCTTCTTTAACACTGCTTTTTTGATTCAACAGCGGATTAACAGAACTGGTTGAACAGACCGTTGCTGATTAACAGGACTGGTTGAACAGAACTTTTCAAATTATAATCCACTACACCCATTGTCACTGCCCTAGCCCTCCAGAGTGATTAATAGAGGAATGATTAAGCATGATTTTATGTTGAGACAGCATTTGATTAATCAAACTTTATATGGTTACTGACCCGTCAGCGACATGAGATGAGATTCTCTTCTCTGACGGACGGGTGCCGGACGGGTGGGCCCGTCAACAGGTGCACCCGTACCCGTCCGTCGACGGGTTGACGGGTCCCGCCGGATTAACACTGAAATTCACCATTCCTGCACGCTACTGTGCCCTGAAGACCTGCGGCACGGTCCTAAAAGTGAACCGGAGGATTATTGTAACCCCACCAGCATTCCTGAGCCATTTGGAGACGTTTGTTGTGTGCCCGGGCCGCCGCCATAACTTCCATAAATGGCGTCTGCTCGCGTGAAAAATTCCATGCATCATCAGCAAGTCTAGGCTCCATTTTATGAAATAGGATGCCAATGCCCTGATACATGCAGTCGCGTCCCTCGGGACAGTTTTTCCAATGGATGCGAGGTCTGCCGCGCAAGCTTATGTAAAGACGGAAACGATATCTTGAGTGTTTGTCAAAGCACGCTTGTGAGTGGCACGGAGGCGTCTAAGAAACATTTTCTAGCTTACCATACATGTTTAGGTTCCACATACATTTTCTGGCCTTACTAGAAAGGCGAGGGGCACCAGAGATTAAATTAAAATTAAAATCACCCGTCGACGGCCGTAACGGGTATGACGGACGGGTGAGCCCCGTCCGTCGCAAAAAGACGGCCGTCTTTCGACCCGGTTGTCTGACGGGATGGATAGGTCGAATCCCTGCATGAGATCTCTGCCACTGTTTCATAACCGACTTGATTGATTATGGTTTTACATAATCTATCCCTTGAAGCTAGTTAAAATAACTCAACAACCAAAATGCGCTCGGATAATAGACTCTGGGTACCAGTAAATCTTAAACAGACGTCGCCACAATATCCATAGGCGGCTTTCGGTGATTCCTTCAAGTCCGCACTAAACCTGATGAAGAGGAAAGTGACCTACAATAAGGCGGGCTCGGGGATATCAATATATCAAACAAGTCGATCCTCCGGGATGTTGTCAGTGTGATAAGATCGTCAAATCTGGGCATTTCAATGGATCTACACGAGACAGCCTGTACGAAACTACAGAATGGAGACCGAAATTTCCCAATTTATGCTTCAGATAATGTAAATGGAGTCCGTAGATGCCGTTGCAATACAGATCACAGGTGTTGACGAATAAAACGCACCTCGGGATTGCAATGGTTGGTTGGTGACCCTGTAGAAAAACTATTGAATGGGGAAGTGAATAATGAAATAACCATTGACTCAAAGGGACGATAACCTGCGCTGTGCGGTTCTGTACGAAGTTTGCGCACTGTTTGGGCGCCAAGAAAATCAAATAGCATTTGCTGTAGATGAAGCTTCATGTTGTGTGAACGGAAGATATTCCTTCAGGTCTGGGACTTGACAGTTGGGGTGGCTTGAAGTGAGCCGATACAAATCAATATTGGACAATACAGAAATCAAGGGTTCGTTTCCAGCGTTAGCGATAAGCAGATGAGGCAGCAGTGGCGGCATAGACCCCGAAATTTGAGCCAGGCACCACAGTAGTCCAAGCACTAGAACTTCAACAGCAGCCGAACGGCTCTCAAGGCCTGCGGAAACGGAGGAGAGGCGAAGCATTTTCACCAGGAGAGGCGGGGAATAGGCCCCTTTATGCGTAGCGAATCTTCCAGCCTGCGTGGCCACAGGTTGAAAATTTGACACAGCACGGCCTACTGCGACCAACTCCGTCTGCTTGCGGATAGGTCAGCAGGACGATTCTATTACAATAGGACACCAAATGTTGGACCACTGGCCTTTTCGGTCCAGGATGGTTTCCCAGGGACTAAGGCAGTGAGACTTGGCCAATTCAGTAGACGTGCAAATAGAGCAGCAATTTATCATTGGTACAATCGGCGACAGTGGTTGAACACGAGGCGGGCCGCAGTTAAAAGTGGAACAAAAGTTGGGATGAAAGGAGTGAAAAAGAGAAGATACCCAAAGGAAGAGAAAAGGAGTAAAGACATACGGGAAAATGGCACAACGGAGGAGCCATTTGCTTAAACAACGGTTAATAACTCGGTTGCGCAAATACCACCGGAGCCATTCAAGACTTTCGGACCGTGCGCAAAAATAACAGGCGAATAGCTCCATAGAGCCATCCACGGCATATTTTAGCTGTGGAGCCATCCAGCTACACACGGAACAAGAGCCATTGAAGGGCTCGAATGGCTTCTGGCAACGTATCTAATAGGTTCAAGTTGGACAAATTCGACGGACTGCGCAGCTGCGTTAAAGTTTGGTAGCTGTAGCGAATGTGACACTGCGCTATTTGCCGCGCTTGTGCACAGTCCATTGAAGACTCACACCTGCCTCGCTTGGACGCCAGTGGACAAGGTACGTCTTGCTTAGGAAACTCACAGTCATGTGAATTTGAAGCAATCACCGAAACCCGCTCATGACTTACCAGTGAGCGCCTAGCCGGAGTTTGGTTTTCAATTTAATTAATAGAGAGCTTGCGCAAAAGCCGCACGAGCCGCATGCGGCTTTTTGCGTTGCGCAGAGCCGCAGGGCAAATTTTTGCCTTGGTGGCCTGTAACACATGCATATGAATCGAATGTGTTTAATTTCACACTGCAGTAGCCATCTGGGTGCATTTGGTATATTGTCGAGTGAACCGAACGCCGTCAACTCACTATAGACATGACCTCACTGACGTCATTCTTGCTTTCTCTTTACCTTGTCGGAAGAATTAGAATTCCAAATTCTCCTCGCCGCCAAGGGCTTTCAGCAACTCCTTGCCGACAGCTTGTGGATCCGAGAAGTGAATTTTTGTCGATCGAGGATTCTCCTTGGAAAACTGGAATTCGAAAGGCCTCTTCCCGAACTGGAGGCTGCCGAGGTGGATGGTTGGTATGAAGCAGATAGCAGAATGTGATGCTCGCCAGAGAGTTGGAAATATGTATTTGCGATTCTAAATCTGCGTTTCGAATGGCAGAACACGTTGATGTGAGCCGCGCTCCGTTCGCGCCGAGTACAGACCAGACGCGCTACGAAAATCCTTGACCCGTACGGGGGAGTTGGATTAGGCGGGACGCAGATGAGACTAGTCAAGCAGATCGGTTCCAGTGATTTGGACAGCAAGCCAGGAACGTAAAATCGAAATCGAATTCGGATTCCGCGCAGTTGACTAACAATCGCCTTTTATGGACTGAGGCACAAGTTCCGAGCAGTTTCACCATCCGAAGACCTTCTAAAGTCCTTGTAGAGTGTTGGTTGTTTAGTGTCATAGATTTACAGTCCATTCCACGATAAAATTCCATCCTTGGCGGCCAGTGCGAAAGGAAAAATGAGCAGCATACTTGACACTGATGTTCCCACGGACTCAAGGCACCCTGCAACCACAAGTCTCAAGCACTTACAGAATGCAAGTTGGAGAAGGAGTAAAGTTTCGTATATCCGCATTTGTATAAATTTCAAGAAGGGGGGGATTCAGGACGCAGGGCTTCCCGGGCCGAAGAGGGCAGCGGGGAAAGGCGGATCGGAAGGAAGCGGAGTGTAGCCGGGGCCGGGCCCGTACACGGGGGCCGCCGGGGGTCAGGACGGGGAGACCCAAAGCAAACCACCCAGAGCGAAGCTCCAATAGGCAAAGGCTCGCGCGAGGGGCGAGAGAGACGGGCCCGAGGACCCCACACAACGAGCGGAGTGACGGAAAAGAAGCGAAAGAGCTTCGTGGCAATGCACAGTACGAATACAGGGATGCGAAGTGATAATGTATGAAATACGAAGTAACGAGATGAGTGAGACGAACGCGACAAGATATGTGTACGAATGAGTGTCTAGTTGTCAAAGTCGATGGACTCAACGCTGATAGGGTGACTCTGAACGCGAGCGAACTCCACGATGCGAGCTTCCCAGGCGCGAGTGATAGAACGAGGGATAATCTGCTCCAAACGACGCCAGTAAATCAGGAAGCAGAGGGAGGTCCAGCCCCCGATCTTCATAACCACCTCGGGCAGGACGCCGGCCGCGGGCAAATGTAGCGAGCCACCGATGCGGTAGCTGTGCCCAAAACCAGATCGAAAAGAAAGGCTTAAGGACGATAGAAAGTCGACTTTCTGAGGACGTGGCGAGAGCAGGGAAAGATGTGGCATTGTAGTTAGATGTGCCTAATCTAAACAGACGCGCGAACACAAGTCCTCCCTAAGCACTAACTACCTTGCCTGAGCTAGCACACAGCGAATTCCGCTGACCCTCACCCAAAGGAACTGAACCTGGTGAGAAAGAAAATAGATGACTCCATGGCGACTCTTGGAATGCCACTCAAAGTTGAACTTGCCGTCTTTTAGTATTTAGCCTCGATCCTGCGGCCGCAAGCAAGCTATTCTTCGCTCTATCGCAAGGCTTCACGAGAGAATTCGATCGAACCAGGTGTTGAAGTGCTACTCACCATGTATTTGCCGATCCACGTTGCATTTCTCCAAATATTAGATATTAATGAGGCGGTCCTGCGTGACAAACAGGCTTTTGAATCGATTCAGGCTAGTGCGGGATCTGATAAGACTTGGTGTTTGAAAAAGACAAAGGGGCAATTGGGCATTGACAGGAGAACAGTTGAAATAATGAGGTCGGGATTCTACCCTAGCTTTTTTTCAGTTGATATCCTAGTCTGTCAGCTCAAATCCGAGGGAATTCCCGGGTGAGTTAGATAGAGGCTCCTGGTAAACGAACTGAGATCCGCCCAGGAATTCCCAGTTGAATAAAGAAGGCGCTGAGATCGACGACCTTAAAACTTAAAAGGGGCTGATTCCGAGGTCATGGTAGCGCTTCACTGGTTTCTTGCCGATAAAGAAGGTTTTTGCGCAACGTCATTCTTGCAATATAACGCTCGATCTGGCTCTGCAGACTCGGATCTTCGTTAAGCTTGGGACTTTTCGAAAGAAATAGAAAACTCGAGTCGCGGCGTGCTAGCTCCAGTGTCATACGCGGGGTATCGGGTCCTGGTTCTTCTCCTGCACAGCGCAGGGTCTTTGACCTGCACGACTTGCGAAAGACCAACATTGAATTATCAGGCCGCTTCGGCTGTGAATTTATCGGCCGATCGCTGGTGCCTCGCCAACTTTCTTCATTTATGACACCTTCCTTCCTGAATCTTTCTCACTTGCACTTCGCCGAATCCGAATCCGAATGCTGGCACAGGCAATATCAATAGGTTACAGAGCACAGCTAGATATGAATACAGTAAATTCCCGGTACCAAGAGCAAACATAATAAAGCAACGAGCGGTGACGGGAAGAAAGGGAAAGGAAGAGATGAGGAATAAGGAGGGAGGTACAAGTCACGCGCCGCATTTCTGCAGCATTCCTCCGGGACCTCGCGTGCACTCACGCTCGCAGCGGGTGCGCTTCCCTGAAAAATGGCCGGAGCCTCTGCGAGCTGAGAGCCCAGGCTCCCGCGCGCATCGAGCGCGTCGCGATTCTAACTCGCAGAGGCAGCGTCAATGGCTCCAAAGGCCGTATCGTGAACGCATGGCAGCGCGGGGAGCTGCGTTGGTACATCGTCCATGCGCTGCCCGCACGTAATGCCGTCTTCGCGCCGAGTCCGTTTGAGAGAGACCCGGGGCGAGACGTCGAGACGCAACCTGCGTCTAAGCTGCTCGAGCCATCGTCGGGGGATGGGATGGGGCACGGGTATAGGAGGCGAGAAGGCGATAAGCGCGGCGCTGGCGATGAGCGCGGTGGTGCGCAGCGTACTGGCGAAAAGGCTAGGCGCGCGCTCAGAGAATGGAGGGCGGAATATGTCGTGGGTGGGCAGCCAAAGAGCAGCGCCAGTGATTCCCACATGCGGCGGTGGTGCGCACCGAAGTCCATGCATAGGCGCGGACGTCGAGCGCTGAGCGGCTGGGTCGAATGACGCTGGGTACGACGGCGGTGAAGGGCGGGTGATGAGGACTTCGGCGTCGTGGGCTGCGCATGACGGTTGTGCGGCGGGTCTTCCTCATCCTGCGCACAAGCTGGGCTGCGGGCGGGTGGGGCACTCTTCCGTGGATGGTGGAGTGAGGGCGACACATCGAGCCGAAGTCGGTCGTGGTGGGCTGCGAGACAACGAAGGCGACGCGGGCGAATAGGGAACAACGGCTGAGAGTGCTGCAGACACCAGTGGAGGTAGGTGTCGTGTTGAGGCGAAGATCCTCGTGGCGTGCTAGGGCCCGATTAAGGCGGGGTCGCTGATGACGGAGGCGCTGCGCATGCGGTTGGTGGCGCGCGTCGTGAGTCGCAGTGGACCGCGGGCGTGGGCTTCGAGCAGCGGGGAGGGATTGGGCTGCACAGCCGCGGTGGGCAAGGAGGGAACGGAGGGGCGTAGGCGGCGACGAACGCGAGCGTCGCAGTCGCACAGCACATGCGGTGCGGTGTATAGCGGGTGTGTAGACGCGCAGTGCTCTGGTGCTGTAGACTGTCCAAAAGAACAACTAGGGTTAGATTCTCGTCCGATTAAGACGGGGTCGGCGCGGGCGCTGCACATGGGGTTGATGGTGCGCGTCGTGAGTGGCAGTGGACCCCGGGCGTGGGCTTCGAGCAGCGGAGTGTGATTGGGCTGGAGACGGCAGCGGAGGGCAGGGAGAGCACGGAGGGACGTGGGCGGCGCGGTGTGTAGCGGGTGCGTAGACGCACGGCGTCTCGTGTGCGGTGTTCTGGTGCTGTAACGGTCCAGGAGAGCAGTCGGCACATGTCACACGGTACGCTGCGGCGCGGTGGGGCTGACGCCGGCGGCGGAGGACGCGGACACGGAAGTGCGGAGGTAGAATTACTACGCAGAGAGTTAGTATATTGAAGGCAAAGAAAAGAGAGGAGGAGCAAAGGGTTAGGAGATAGAGGGAAGATACAGGAAGAGGAAGTGGGAGGAGGATAAAGATGCGAAAACGCACCTGCGTGGTCGGGAGCACGCGTTGCGGAAGCGGCTGTTTTGGCCCCGGAGCCACAGTTTCAGTGGACGGGCGTCGGCGCGCGCGTGGTGCAGAGGGTGGCGAAGGGCTGGAGATATAGACTGCAAAACGGACAGTTAGCTGGTGCTCTGTGTCTTCCGCGACGAAAGGAAAGACATACGCTCGAACCAGTTCGGATTACTCGACCAAGTTCTCTCACCGGAACCTTGAGCTTTGTAGGCAGTCGAGGTGTAGCGCAGCGGGCATTGCGAGGTGAAGGTATAGTAGGAGAGAGCGACGTGGCAGTGTTGATTGCCGCGGCGCGGATTGACGGCTGCCAAATGGCGTTCCCACGCTCTGAGGCGCTCAAAAGCGACCCCAATCAGGACCCATGATTATCCCTTTGGATGCCAGGGCCGGTGTCGGCCAAAAATTTGAGATTTTGGCTTGGAAACCTAGGTTCTGGTCGGCCAAAAATTGGCTCCCGGCGTCCCAAATCCTAGGTCCAGTTCGGCCAAAAAGGTGGTGATTCAGGCTGGTCGGTCAGAGTTTTGGAGGCGAACACACACTTAATTGGGCTCTTTAGCTGCAAAAAGCACCTGGATCGGTCGCCAATACTGCAAAAACAGGGCTGGGGAGAAAAAATTTACCATTTGGGGCCGTGGGAACCAAAAATTACCCATTTTGGCGGTTTCGGCTACGAAACGTGTCGGCCAAAAATTGGGGATTCGAGATTTTCGGGACCTGGCCTCCAATGGGATAATCATGGGTCCTCCCCAATCTCGCCCGCAGGTTTTCGGTCTCTTGTTCCAAGATACTCGGTCTGAGCAGAAGAGAAAAGATGCTAGAAATAACTGTGGCTATGATGTCTCCGTGCCATTTCTTCCACTAACCAGCATTATTGGTCTACTTACTGCACAAATTGCACAATATTAGGACCTACTGCTGGAAATCCGCGGTTTAAGGGACAAAAAGTCTTCATCTCACACACATTGAAATTCTAGTTATTTCTGGCAAGACTATCCGGTTGGGAGCATGTACCATTTTTGAGCAATAAATTATTCAAATATGTACATTTGACGACCCGTACATTGTACCCTGAGTTTGATTGAATGGAACAAGTCCATGAACTGTGGATTTTGAATAGTTTCCGGGCGCTGAAATATTTCGCGATATCTCACACACAATTGTTACGTCATTACCTACAACTTTGTCTCCGCTTTTGTTCTCTGTGTATGGATCTGGGCACAGCAACCGGAAATCGTTAGAATACGTTTTAAACCCGTTTGAGACGGTTTATACACAGTGATTTTTCAGGGTATCAGAAGTACTGACCTGGAACTGTCAATGGCCGTGCTCAGCCCCAGGGTAACCAGGTATTGCTTTGCTTGTGACCTTCTTTGTATTTCAGTTCAATATATTAAAAAAATTCAGTTCAAAATAGTGCATACCATGGTCCCCGAGCCACCAAGACAACTCGCGAATGGTGCTGTGAACTGGAATTCAAAAATGACAGCCCTGGATGAGATGGTCTACCGACGCCCGACACCGAGAGTCGATGATTTCGGGAACCAATGCTGTTCAGCCAAAGTCAAAACGTGCTCGAGAAGAAAAGTAAGCACGGCTCGACGCGCCAAGCCTGGCCAGGAAACACCGGAGGAACTGCGATATTCGGATCGTATCGCCTGTTGAGTTTTATTTTTGGGGAGGCCAGAGCACGGATCTATGCTGTTTAAAGAGAGTCTCAAGATCTCACAGACAGTCCTAGCCCTAAATTCGGCCCGGATTTCAATGGAATTTTAGAAAAATAGGTTACGCAAAAGAAAAATAGCTTGGTAAACACGACTGAATGCTCTAAATTGCTAAACCGTTTAAACCGTGTAAAAAAAGGTTTACAAACCGTTTGAACCCAGCGGCAGAAAAAAACGGAAAGAGTTATAACTTTGTAAAAACGTTTATACACGGAAAAGGTTGGAGCCCTAGCCGTTGGTCCTTGATTACATTTAGAGAAACACAAACAAGTCGTGAGTCACTGAAATCGGCGCTTGATCTAATTGATTCTGCACAGCGATCGGCATTGCCCCTAGACGCGTCATGTGGCTCTACGGCCACGCAGGCGCCGGCAAGTCGGCCGTCGCACAAATGATGGCAGAGAAATGGGCCGCCGAGGACGCGCTTGCCGCCACCTTCTTTGCCGCGAGATCACGAGTGGATGGGAGATTTGGGAAAAGTCTAGTATTACTGTATTTCCAACCATTGTGTATCAGCTTGCACTGCAAATCCCAAAGCTACGGACGGTCATTGGTATGGCAGTGGAGGCAGATCCGGTGATTTGTGACGGAACTATCGAAGACCAGGCTCATGTATTGCTCGTGAACCCCTTCCAACAATTGGACGTTGCCGAGAAACCCTATCTGGTTGCGGAACCATTGGTTTCTCGAGGGAGGCATTAGATATTCCATTCATTTGAACTGTACTCAGCCCCGAATCATCAATCACAGGTCGCATCCGATTTCGATCACAAGTCGAACTCGGAACAGAACGGCTCGCCACAATTATCCTATTGGTTCACCTGTGTATGCTTCATCCGTGGATTCTCGACTTCTCTTCCCTCGGTCTCACTTAAAACGTAAATGCAGGAGGAAGCTCCATTGAACTTGCCTGAGAACTCTGCATGTCCAAAAAAGGTTGAGTGTCATGCCTGGCCTCTTGAAATCTTGAAACCAGCAAGGTCCCATTATCCCGATTCTAAATAATCCCGCGTTATGATGACTGATCTTCGAGTCATCAACTCGTACTCTGCGTTCAGGACAGGGGTCCCAGTTTGGTCGTAATCCCCCACTGGCGGTACCCCCATGATGAATGAAAGGTGTAGAGCTATAAAGTGTTCTAGGGTCTCACTACATTTTGATGGCGCCTCGGCCAACTTGGTCCGAGGTCGGCTGAGGTTGGCCGAGGTTGGCCGAGGGGCTCGACCGGGTTGGTCGAGGTTGGCCAAGGGGTTCGACCAACCCGGTCGAGCCCCTCGGCCAACCTCGGCCAACCTCAGCCGACCTCGGACCAAGTTGGCCGAGGCGCCATCAAAATGTAGTGTCTGTCTGACACTCTTCTGCTGCGATCCAAATTTAAATATGCGTCTGCTGCGACTCGAATTGTGCCAAGACCTTTCCCCGGTACATGGGTCCTCCACCCGTGACTTCCTGGAGCTTAAATTGCTACCAACCATTATTAAACAACAGCTCTAGGGATCAACGAACACCCTTGTTAATTCTCCTGGGCCGGGGTCTGTGCAATCTGTCCTAATTGAAGTCTTTTCTTCATTAGAGATAATGCGGTAGGTATTGCGAGAGTAACGTTCTGCGACTCCAGATCCCTTTCTGACTATGGGTTCAAAGACCACACAAATCGCGCTGTGTTTGCTATCACCTCAAAGGCTTCAAGTGGTCAACTGACCGCGGACACATTCAAAAGTCGTAAATATAAGCCGCGTACTTCCTCCACGGAACCACCGTTATTGCCGCCGGCGAACTATGAATATCTGTGCGAGAACCGGCATGGGGACAGTACTCCAGACCGGACCGCCCTTGCTGGATAACACGCCCCGTTGCTCTTCACCATGGCACAAGGTCCCGTTGAAAAGGTCAAGGGCGCCAATGCGTACACGGATCTCATGGATCCGAGACGCAGATGGTACAACAACAGAAGGTAGATATCCGTCAACAAAATGCTTGCGAATACTTGTCTCCCATCTCTGCAGACTTATCGTCCTCAACGGCTGGATCGTTCTGCTGTAAGTACTGGCAACTACCCGCATTATCCCATCTGAACTGTATTCCTAGGCTCGTTACTGCGTGTACCAGCGGATATGACGGGAGCATGATGAACGGTCTGCAATCACTGCCGCAGTGGGAACACTATTTCAACTTCCCGACCAAGGGAAAACTCGGGCTCCTCAGCTCCATCCAGGTGCGTCAGTGCCTCACTGAACAACAACTCACTCGCATCTGAATTTGCGATTCCGGGCCACCTGAGTAGAACATAGGCGCTCTTGCGGGCTACCCCTTCGCACCATATCTCTGCGATGGCATTGGACGCCGGCCCACGGTGTTCATCGGTGCTCTGCTGATGGTCATCGCTACTGCCATACAAACCGCATCTCAGTCCGTCGGTATGTTCATTGGCGCTCGGTATGCATTCCTGTCCGCTTTCTCGCCTTTTTTTTACTCATCTGAATGGACGGCTAGATTCCTCATTGGTTTCGGTCTCACTTTCGCCGGTGCGTTAACGAGGCATTGACTTCGACCGTGATTTTAATACATGGGACTACACATTCAGCCAGCGCGGCGCCAATGCTGGTCGCAGAACTTTCATATCCAACATACCGCGCTCCTCTGACCTCGACATACAACTCCCTCTGGCACTTTGGGCAGATCGTGTTCGCATTCGCGTACTTGTCGTCCCCGCTTTCTTCTCATCTGACCGAAGTCCTCGACAGCGCCGCATGGGCAACCTTTGGCTCGTTCAAGATACAAAACACATGGGCATGGCGGCTACCATCCGCCTTACAGGCAGTGCCGTCACTCGTTCAGGTTCTAATGGTCCTTTTCGTCCCCGAGTCGCCTCGCTTTCTGGTCAACAAGGGAAAGGAAACGCAGGCTCTGAAGATCTTAGCTTACTACCACGCGGACGGCGACGAGTATGTATGGCTCTGCCCTTCATTCGAGCTGCATCTGACATGAACCCACAATTAGAAATGATCCCCTCGTGCGCTACGAGTTCGAGGAAATCAAGGCAGCGATGAAACTCGATCGCGTCGGTGAGCATTTGTAGTTTTTACTTGATGGACTGAGTTAGTCATCTGGAGACAGTCGCTGCGAATATTGGGTGGAGATCCTTCCTCGCGAGCCGCGGCAATCTGAAGCGAGTTCGAATTATCATCGCAATTGCATTTTTCTCGCAGTGTTCAGGCAACGGACTCGCGTCGTATTATCTGAACAAAGTGCTTTCCGATATCGGCATCACGAAACCAACCACACAGGTAAGTTCGTTCCCTCTATCAACTCTCAAGCTTCATCTATCTGAGCACATCCATAGCTGCTTATCAACGGTGTTTTGAGCATCTGGAGCCTCTTCTGTGCTCTCGTCGCGTCCACGGCTGTAGAGCGCGTCGGCCGGCGCATCTTGTTCCTCAGCTCGGTCTGCCTCATGACAGTCTTCTTCACGATGCAAACCGTTTGCTTTGCCCGTTTTACTATTAGCGGCGACACAAACGCGGCGCGTGGTATGATCGCATTTCTAGCCTTGTATAACATGGCGTACAAGTGAGCGCGCACATATCAACCAATAATCCCACGGCTGTTGTTAAACCCGGCCGGCGCTAATTCGGTGCTTTTTGTTCCAGCCTGGCTTTCTCGCCGCTGGTCGTGACATACACGTTGGAGATTCTGCCATATAATATTCGCGCGAAGGGGTTCAATATCTTCAACATCACCATGTCACTTGCGCTCATATTCAACCAATATGTCAATCCCATTGCTCTGGGTACGAGATCTTGATTTCCGAATCACCCGCTAGCGAGGTGCTGAATGGTTCAATCTCAGCTGCCCTCGTCTGGAAATATTATGTCGTGTACTGCGTCTGGCTGGTGTGCGAGTGTATATTTTTGTATCTTTGTGAGCCTCCATCAAGAGTTGTTATACAAGACTCATTCTGGAACATGTAGATCTGGTTGAGACAAAGAACCACACGCTCGAGGAGACGGCGGCAATCTTCGACGGCGAGGGTGTGACAGAGAAAATCGTTGACTCTGCGGCAACGCAAGCAGGCGTCGTGGTGAAGGATGGTGGTGCAAATTTCCGCGGCTAGAAGGGCGACTTGAGGGCGTCAGTGGAGAAGGTGTGAATCGTGGCCTTCATTCCTATGTCTTCGATGTTGCACTGCAGTTTGGTGTTACTTGATCTGAAAATTTGCACTATTCAACCCTTTAAACGAGGGATAACCGATTGACTTGGCAGATTGACTTGCGCACCAAGCGGAGTTTGATTTTGGCTGGGTTGACTTGTTTAACTTGCGCGTGGATTGAGTTGTACTGGTGCCTGTTCACACTCACCCTTACCACTCTAGTGGACTGACCTATACATGACCTCTAATGGCTCTCAGAGAACCTGGGAAGTGATATACAGTGTATGTCTAACATGGTAAGCGGCTGTTGGTTCAGTGTCGGTCCGTGATAGATCACATTCCTTCCACTGCCTGGAATGCCCGCCAAAACATAGACTGAGTCGAGAGGCTCGTAGTAAGCTCATGTTGTACTTGCAAGCTTATACACGCTCAATCCACAGAACAAATTGCCAGGTGGTGTTATTATTTTGATTCGTCGGGCCTCCTAGCAGCATGCAACCTCGCAGGCGCAGCGATTGTCTACTTTTTCTTGTATGAATCTTCGGATCTCACTCTGGAGACGGTAGACATTGTAAGTAGGAAGCTATCTTGTTGTCGTTCATGACCTAACTCCAGCTGTTAGATGTATAATGACCCAGCGTGCAAACCGTGGACATCGTCAATGGGGACCGCAGGGTTACTCAAGCCGGGAGGAAGTAGCGCGAGAGATACAAAAACAGGATGAGCGCAAGTTGCAAGAGGCTGTGGAGATAGCCAGAGGAAGTGACGAAACACATTTGGATGACCAAGATGGTCTGAGGAATAAGGCAACGAAAGCCTAAGACTTCTCCTTGCGAACGAAGTTTTTTTACTGCAATGAACTTATATCTAATACTAATTGATTAATGGTCCTTCGAGAACGGCCGCAGAAAGATATGATTATTACAAGTTGCCCTACATAGTAACGGTACCCGAACACCGCTCCACTTTCTTCGAGCGCGAGATCTTGTCGTTTACAGGATGGGGCCCGGGAGGACTAACTATAGTTCTGGACCATTCGAGTTGGGTCTCATGCTTCTCCACAATCAGCGTGAAACTTTGCAGTTTTACATAGATCTTGGAAATATCCTGTGTCTGGGAGGAGCTTTTGTACAGTGCGCGTGCTTTTTGCAGTGAATCGACAACATTTCTGATCTCTCCACGGCGTTCGAGTATGGCAGCTATGCGGACCATGCAATCTGCTCTGTCCCGGTGCACATCCATGAACGCGAATGGATCCAATGCAACCGAAAACAGATTGAGGGAGGTGTCCTTGTCATCTTCAACAAGTAGGTCTCCAATGCATCGCAGTGCCTTCAAGATTTTGTTTCTTTTAAACGAAAATGTGATCCACTGCAAGCGGCTAAAGTTAGGGGCCCTATAAGAACCCGTACCTAACGATAGCGGGAATATCTGCCAGTCCTTTACGCACCAGCTCAATACCCTTAGCATCCTATGACTGCTGGTATGACAGCAAGCAGGTCTCAAACTCAGGTCGGAATAGCACTCGGAGAACTCAATTTCAGAGCGTCTTTGGATCGTCAACCACGGTGGGAAGGAGATGAAGGGAGACCGCTGGATGCTTGTACAGCTTTTAGGGCTTGCAATTGGTTGGGCATTGCAAATTTCTCACCGTAAATATCGGTGAAAACATTGCAATGCGCGTCCACTCCACTCCTTGGACTCTGTTCCATACACTCTTTCGTGCACCATCCCTTGGAACTAATCAATTCCCCAGCTCGAAGTACCACCCGCAATCAGCGGTAATGGGAACGGCAATCTCTCCGGACAGTCGAGCACTGCTATCATATGGTTGAACCCCTCAGGGTGTTCCTCATTCAATTCAAGTCTTTCAAGATATTCACTGCCCCAGTAAAGCCAGAACAAAAAATGGGTTACATTCGCGACATTGAACACGGATCAGGGCCCAACGTAGAAGTACATCCAGAACAAAACAAACAGACCGGAACCAAAACCCCTAACTATCTTTCCCAGCGTCGTCCCACCTCTCAGAGAGTGACAGGAATGCAGTTGATCGCGATGAGAGTGCCTGAAGAGAGATGTGTTTAGTGCTATGCATGAATAAAAGGTACGAAGTGATCGGTTACGTACCCCACGACGACTCGGGGGCATTACAGACGACGGTGGTACTGCCGCTGAGTAATATAATGAGTTTTAAGACGATATGAGACAGGGAGAATAAACCCATACCAGTTATTCCCGACAATGGTGACGGGCGAGCAGCTCAGGCCAACGGGCACGTCGAGGCCAGTGAGGTCCACGCCGGCGAGAAGGGCGGCGGCAGAGGCTGCATCACTGTTGGAGGAGACAACACTGTCGCAACACTGGGGGGAGGTCGGGCAAGTGACCGGGGGAGGGGGAGTGCCGGTGGCAGCAGCAAGGGTCTACAATGAAGATATCAATTATGTGTCAAGCACACGTCGGTAGAGTCCAGCGTACAATGAGCACAGAGGCGACAACGATGGAGAGCTTAGAGAACATATTTGTTTGAGAGGGGGCTTGAACTACAAAGGGAGGTGTTCGAGTGAGGTTTGAGGGAGAGGCGGCCACTCTTTTATACACATTCTGTCCAGCAATTCCCGCGATTAGGACGTACTTGGATACAATTGGCCAGGGGATGTAGAGCGGTTGAGCAGGTTGTATAGCGGTTGAGCCATGTGACAGCTGTTGAATGATGTACGCCCGTGCCTTGTTGAAGTTCTCATGCCCAATCAAACCGCCACCACGACGGATGAGGGTCTCGTGAAGGGCATTGTATCCTGTTTCCTTGTCTGTGAGGACAGTCAACTTGTTGCGAATTTTGCGCTAGCTAGCAAAAACGAGGTTGCTGTCTTGGGAAAGTGGATGTAAAATATCACCGTTCCGGCGGGGGGAGAGCGCCGAAAAAATCCTGCACCAGCAGGCACTCTGACGAGTTGATCCCGAGTTACAGACGAGGCAATTGAGGTTCTAAAGAGCCTGCCAAGGCATCAAACCGTCCAGTTGGACAGTCGAGTTCGCCCTGGAACATCTATATTGGCACTTACGGTACGCCTCCACGTCATGGGCGACGTCATTAATATTGGGAAACCCACAAGCCACGATCATTTCTTCCGCTGGAGAAATGTCGTTTGGGAGGCCACAGGTTCTCAACTTCACGATGCCACGAGCGGGCTGGAAAGTGCCAGGCTGCATGGCAAGTTTCCCCTCTATCGTTCCCAAGGCACGTCACAGCTGTTGTTTTTATGGGGTTCCGTTGAAGCTCTTCCATACCGTCTGTTCAACTCAAAACGTCTGTTCCGGGACTCTGCTACTGACAATGATCCTACACCTTGGCGCCATTCTCGTAACCTTGACGTCACGGCACGTCATAGACCAGGTATCTTCTTTCGGTGCCTTAAGGTCGTTTGCCAGTGGACTGTGTCCCTCAATGAAAACCAAGGCAACGCATGGGCAAGAGGGTGAATACGCATGGCTTGCGCGCTAGTCTGCGCTCAACGAGGGGAAACTTGCCATGCAGCCTGGCACTTTCCAGCCCGCTCGTGGCATCGTGAAGTTGAGAACCTGTGGCCTCCCAAACGACATTTCTCCAGCGGAAGAAATGATCGTGGCTTGTGGGTTTCCCAATATTAATGACGTCGCCCATGACGTGGAGGCGTACCGTAAGTGCCAATATAGATGTTCCAGGGCGAACTCGACTGTCCAACTGGACGGTTTGATGCCTTGGCAGGCTCTTTAGAACCTCAATTGCCTCGTCTGTAACTCGGGATCAACTCGTCAGAGTGCCTGCTGGTGCAGGATTTTTTCGGCGCTCTCCCCCCGCCGGAACGGTGATATTTTACATCCACTTTCCCAAGACAGCAACCTCGTTTTGCTAGCTAGCGCAAAATTCGCAACAAGTTGACTGTCCTCACAGACAAGGAAACAGGATACAATGCCCTTCACGAGACCCTCATCCGTCGTGGTGGCGGTTTGATTGGGCATGAGAACTTCAACAAGGCACGGGCGTACATCATTCAACAGCTGTCACATGGCTCAACCGCTATACAACCTGCTCAACCGCTCTACATCCCCTGGCCAATTGTATCCAAGTACGTCCTAATCGCGGGAATTGCTGGACAGAATGTGTATAAAAGAGTGGCCGCCTCTCCCTCAAACCTCACTCGAACACCTCCCTTTGTAGTTCAAGCCCCTCTCAAACAAATATGTTCTCTAAGCTCTCCATCGTTGTCGCCTCTGTGCTCATTGTACGCTGGACTCTACCGACGTGTGCTTGACACATAATTGATATCTTCATTGTAGACCCTTGCTGCTGCCACCGGCACTCCCCCTCCCCCGGTCACTTGCCCGACCTCCCCCCAGTGTTGCGACAGTGTTGTCTCCTCCAACAGTGATGCAGCCTCTGCCGCCGCCCTTCTCGCCGGCGTGGACCTCACTGGCCTCGACGTGCCCGTTGGCCTGAGCTGCTCGCCCGTCACCATTGTCGGGAATAACTGGTATGGGTTTATTCTCCCTGTCTCATATCGTCTTAAAACTCATTATATTACTCAGCGGCAGTACCACCGTCGTCTGTAATTCCCCCGAGTCGTCGTGGGGTGCGTAACCGATCACTTTGTACCTTTTATTCATGCATAGCACTAAACACATCTCTCTTCAGGTACTCTCATCGCGATCAACTGCATCCCTATCACTGCCTGAGAGGTGGGACGACGCTGGGAACGATAGTTAGGGGTTTTGGTTCCGGTCTGTTTGTTTGTTCTGGATGTACTTCTACGTTGGGCCCTGATCCGTGTTCAATGTCGCGAATGTAACCCATTTTTTGTTCTGGCTTTACTGGGACAGTGAATATCTTGAAAGACTTGAATTGAATGAGGAACACCCTGAGGGGTTCAACCATATGATAGCAGTGCTCGACTGTCGGGAGAGATTGCCGTTCCCATTACCGCTGATTGCGGGTGGTACTTCGAGCTGGGGAATTGATTAGTTCCAAGTGATGGATATCTGAGGGGCGAAGGTGCACGAAAGAGTGTATGGAATAGAGTCCAAGGAGTGGAGTGGACGCGCATTGCAATGTTTTCACCGATATTTACAGTGAGAAATTTGCAATGCCCAACCAATTGCAAGCCCTAAAAGCTGTACAAGCATCCAGCGGTCTCCCTTCATCTCCTTCCCACCGTGGTTGACGATCCAAAGACGCTCTGAAATTGAGTTCTCCGAGTGCTATTCCGATGTGAAGGCCTTCCCCGCAAAGTCTACCGGTTAGTTTTCAGATTGTGAGACCGTTTTGTCGGCGGGGAGTTAATATATGCCCCCAGAATTTCGTCCTGGAACTCGTAAAGAGACATCGACAAACTTGCCCGACGATAATCCTTCATTTACCCTCCATTCAGAACGGTCGCCGTGCATGTGACAGGCAATGCGTGCATCCCAAACTTTGTGGGCGCGGGTTGTACCTTTAAGCTGCACTGCGATAAGTATGGCACATATACTGTATAAAACTTATTTGCTGACAACTGTGGGCAGTCCACAGGGTTTTCGAATACACCTTGAGATTGGAACATAAAATGCTGACATCTAACCCTGTGAAAACATCTTATAATCCGGGTTGCATGTCCCACCTCGGGTTCAGCCTGCAATTTATTACTGCAGGACAGCTTACCTCTGGGCGATTTCACCGAGATAAATTATGAGATTCTGATGCGATTGAACAGAACGTTGATGGGCTAACTCTGCCGAAATCCAGAAACGGAAACCAGTTGGTTCTGGACAATTCCACAGGTAAAACCTCCCAAATCATGGACCAAAAGATGTGTATTAATCTGATGAATGTCTGGGCTCCATATCTAGAGCAGTTTTAAAATTAACGAACTCCTCCGCAGGAAAGGAGAATGGCAACAACAATGGAGGCAACAAGTGTCTTTTCATCGCCCAGACTGACCAAGTGGCAGATTCGGGCCTAAAGGGTGGATATATCCGATATAAGTTCGAAATATGTCGTCCGGAACCCTTCCATAGGTGTAGGAATCCAATTTGCCCCAGATATTTATCCCGCTGGCTATTGCCGATAGCCGAACGATGGTACATCACCAAATATGTACAATGCTTATCAGTTGTGATCGAACCACAGATGTAATCAAGATCCAAGATGTCAACCACCTTTGAAAATTGCTACTATAAATAAAACATGGACCAACTATCGGCTACTTCACAGGTAAAGAAATATTCGGGGAACTCGAGCCCGGCGTGCGCGACGGTGGTGGCGGGAAAAAAGTAAGAGAGAACCCGGATCAAAAAAAAAAAAAAACGTACTCGTTTACACTCACTGAAAGGAGGCGTAGACTGAAGATTGCATAGAACGAAAGGTAATGCATCCGATTATCCGTATTTTTTAATCGAACAGAACGAAATCAGTCGAGGATATAGGGAAAAGTAAGTACTAAGTAGGTACGAATGTTTCGAGCACAATGCGCGCGTTCGGGCAGCAGTAGAGTGGTTGTGTACCGAAGCTGCGCGAGCGGAGAGCACCGTGGGTCGAGGACGCAGGGAGGGCGTATTCCTGCAGTGTGGGCAGCGTGCTACGCACTCGCGGCCCCCGGCGTCCCGCTGATTGGGATGGCGACGAGCGATGGACGTCGGTAACCGGTGCTAGAAATGGCGGACGAGCGGGACAGGTGGAGCGCGGTCGAGATGTGGCTCCGCGGAGGCACGGGCGTCGAGGGATGGACTCGCGCGGGGCCTGGAGCTGTTACGCAGAGCTTTGGATCAACGGCGGGGCGGCGAGTGCCGGGCGTGCGGGGAGTGTTGGATGTATGCGTGTATCGCGGAGCGCGGCTTGCGCGGGCGTGGGGCGTGGGAGCGATAGTTGAGCGATAGTCGACAAGTAGAAGGTGGGGCGTGGAGGAGCCGGGGTGGACGGCGGGCTGTGCATACTGTTTCGGGTGCGCGCCGGGCGATGTAGCGTCTGGATCGTGTTGGTCATCGGGCGTACTGATGACATGGTAATGGCCGGCAGATGGTGAGGCGAGGACGGGGAGTGGCGTGGGGAGACGCGGGGCGTGGTGAACGTGATCCAAGGCGGTATCGAGGGCTAATGACAGCCAGCATGGACGGGGTTGGTGGGGTCGGCGCCAATTGTGCCGACGCGCAACGGTGGGGCAGCTTTGAACGCTACAAATGCGAGTGGAAAGGGCGAGGATATCATCTTGCCGCTCGGGATACGAACGGGTGGCGTGGAGACTGGATAACGGTGAGTATGAAGAAGAAGGCGGAACGATTCGGGAAGAGAAATAATAGGGTCGGTGGGGAGAAGGGAAGCAGAGTGGGGCGAGACGGAGTAGGCGAAAGGAAATGAAGGACAAAAAAACATACCTCGCTCACAAGGAGACCCCCCAGCATCACTTCTGAGGCGTTTTAATCCATGGCCGGTAAAGCAGAGACGAGCCGAGTACCCGTCAAACGCGCCCCGGCGAGGTCACGAAATAGAGAACGTCCCTGCAAAGAAAGCACGTCGTGAGCGCTCGTTGCAGTGAAGAGTAAGTGGTAAAGAAAAGACAGACATTTAGAACGATAAGACCGGTGCATGCAAAGCGTAGTTGAAGCTTTGTGTGCGCGAATTGATACACTAGCAAAGATGCTAGCGTAGGCTTAGATTGGGTTTAGCGTAGCGTGGTCGTAGTGCATTATGAGTGAGACGATGGGAAGGGAGGTCGACGGTGGTGGCAGTGGGAGTCAACTTCGTGGCAACGCTGATCGCCGCGGCGCCGACGGCCCGATGGCGGCACGCAGCGACAAACAGACGTGTCGCGAGGCTTCCGGAGATAAGATTAGCCGGGATGCCATCATGTTCGGCGGGCGGTCAAAGCTCCACAGCGCGGAAATAAAATTCAAAGACCATACACATTCCGGGGCCAACAAGTATGAGTTGTATATCGTCTGAAAGCATCCATCAATGCTGCTTCAGGAATGGCAGGACCAATTGGAGCTGGGGTCTTTTCCATCAGCCAGGTTTGAAGCCGGGAAAAACAACATGCTGAGAATGCTGGAATTCTTCTTGTACATTCATCAGGATACTGCCTACACCTCGGAAATGGTATGACCAATTGGTACTCAGGAGTGTGCTCTTTTCTGGGTCCACAGAGATCTCATTTCCGTTGGCCTGTAAACATCTGTGGCATGTCGCTTTCTTTTACCAGTTTCACCCCTTGAAGAAAAGACGGGTCCCCTGCAATACACCTTCTAACCACTTACTGTTTGATTTCAACGAGTCTCAGAATCCCTCTACACTAAATCCTTGCAGAGTATATAAGGGAAATGACGGTACTAGATGGTCTTAGGACCCTCCATCATGTTGTACGATGATTTATGATTTGTGGTCAAAATTCGAATGCCACCAGTATATAATGATGGGCCGGAATATTCCGAAGTGAATTTGAGGCCCTAAAGGCTCATAGATGTGTTTTAAAGGCTCTTTCCCCTCCCTGCTAATATATAGGTAGAAGTTTTTTTCGGCCCTCCTGGGATCCCCCCTCCCCCTACCCCCTGTCGGAAATTCGAATCCCGATTCCCCCTTGCATTTATCTGCCACCGCAAACCTCTTGTGGCTTGAAAGCGGATGACACACGGAAATGTAGGAATTGAAGATAAAAGTTACGTGATTGCTTGGGAACGGAATTATGTTGGGCGCCGAGATGGAGAGGTAACCAGCTCAAAAATTCAAATTGAACATCTCAAATGGCATCGGCCGATAGCACCGAGCCGTGGAATATCGACAGCAGTTCAGGATTAATATTAATATTGTCTCTACTCCCACGATGTGGGCTTGTCCTTCTCCGGCGCAACCCGGGAGACATCGGACAATAAATTCTGAGATTCAACTGTGTACTTGGCTCTGTATTGAATACTTACTTGCATCCCGTCGTGGTCGGCACCTAGCGATATCCGGGAATCCGGCAACGCAAACATTAAGCAAACATTACCGCACAGCATCTAAAGCACACAGCCTTCTTTCCTTCTTCCACCACGAGTCACTACGATGGCCCACGCCCTGTTCACTGTGCAGGAGCTGGTCGATGCAATCGTGTACTTTATCAGTGATTCGGAGCCTGCTTTGTGGGCATGCGCCTTGGTTTCGCGGTCCTGGGTCCATCCCACACAGTCTCTTCTTTTCTGCCAAATTTACTTGAATCGATTCACCAGTGTCGCAAGACCCGCCAGGTGGTTCGGATTGAAACGGACTCTCGAGATCTCTCCACATCTGGTTCACCACATCCGTCGCCTGCGTCTCAATATCGCACTGGAAGACCACAGTATCATTTCTAGCATCTGTAATTTCCCCTTCACGCATCTCCAGCATGTGGACTGGGAACTCTTTGGAACTATGCAGACACAACACGCCCTTGACCTTCGACAACTATTCAGTTTGTCAACTGTCCGCCAGGTCAAGCTTACGTCGTCTTTCGAGCCTCAGGTTTTCTTCCGCATATTCGAGCGCTGTTCCCCCACATGCAGAGACCTGGAACTCACGCTTAGCTGCAGCCTCCCATTACCCACGGTGCGCGATGCCGAGGTTACGACCCCCATCCCACTCGTGTCGCTGTGGCTCACACTCTTTGGATCCGGAACGCTTGACCGTCGCCTCTTGCCCTTCCTTTGCCCTTTCAGTCTCTCCCATCTTAAAGAGTTGTATACTGGTACAACCACAGACGATATTCCCTGGCATGAATTGTACCCTGCATTCAACGGGCTCGAATTATTGAGCGTCCCTGTTAAAGTGCGGATTTTTGGCCTGCGATCTGCGCCTGTCCCAATCTCTGTCCAGTACACGAAGGCTCTCGACCTCTCCCAATTTTCCAACTTTTCGTACTTGTGCATTAGCATGGGAATGAGCAGTACCAGTCAGGAGGAGATGGCCACGCTTCTCTCAACCGTTACGGCCACGCACCACATCCGAGAATTCAGGTTCTGGTTTGCTACGATCAAGGCGCCCGTTCTTGAAGTCGACACGGCGATGTCTACTGTTGACATCCCCATCGTCAAAGTCCGGGTGTATGAAGAAGGATGGGTTAAATTCTTTCCGCAACTGAGAGAAAAAAATATGGTGTGGAACTCGTTCACTTCCACCCCTCTGAGTACACTGACACGAAGAGTAGCTTCTGATCGCACCTCCCGGCCGCGGATGGTGGTGGGACGTAAGTTTTGCTAACCTCTCGTATACGTCCAGTGACTCCCACGCATGCAGGATATCATTGCAACCCTTTGATCGCGCTGGATTAATTCTTATAACAACTCTGAATGAACTATGGCATACTATCTCGGGGCGAATAATCGTTTGTACACGAATGATCTCACTCCGGATTCGAAGCCGCCTGCTTCTTCCAACCGCACCGGAAAGGTCTGAGCGTCTACCCACCATCCAAGTAACTCGCACGCGATCTGTAATGTTTAGAAACAGAGTCGGCTATTTTATTGGAGTAAATCCGAGCAAACTTGACGGGAAATAAGACGCGCAGGGTTGCTGGAACATAACAGCAACCATCTTGGTGCGCCACTGGTGATCATCCCACAATAAGTCGACCTGACGGCTTGGGTTTTCAGCTAAGCCCCATAACTAGAGAGTAATTAATGACGTTGAAGCCAGCGAGTGATTGAAGGGGGAAGGATTTATACCCTGAACTGAGCCAGACAATCTCAAGTGGTCGCTGTCGAGTACGAGCGCGATTGATATGGGCTTGACGGGCAGCGGTTCAATCACCTCGGTGAGTTCCGTATCTAGCATGCGCCCATCCTGCTGAAAATGCGCATATCCGAGTGAGTCGTTTGGTTGTGTCCGACTACCAAGGGGTTCTGCGTCGTGTGTATAGCACGCGGTGGTTGGTTTCTCTTGGTAACTGGCCTTTGGAATATCATTCCGAGCGTCTGAGACGAGAACATATGGGAAATGGATTACTAAACCGGGATCAAAGCCGGGATCTGATTGATCTGATCAACAATCACTGCGTTCAGACCCCCTGTAGGCACACCCTTGCCTACGTTCGTCTACATGGGTCTAAATGCGTCGATCGCCATAGGCAAGGGGACGTCGCCACAGCCTTGCCTAAGTTCGTCTACGTCGGCCTACGTCACGTAGACATACCTTGCCTAAGTGTGTCTACAGCCGTAGACACATCTTGGTCCCCCCACTCATCATAACTCCAACTTTGATATACCACATGGGTACTATGTTCGTCTACATTGGTCTACCAATGTAGGCATACATGGACCAATGTAGACTCATGTACACCAACAGTGTCTACATGCTGTAGGCATATGTAGGCAAACAACTTTGTCTACGTATTGTCTACTGGCGTAGACACAAGGTGTGTTTACAGGGGGTCTGAACGCAGTGAATCACCGCAACTTGCTTCTCACTTTCTGTTACTGGTCTCATGGTGCTGCTGGCCGTACCTACTACCTGCACATTCAAGTCTTACATAGTCTGGGTTGCATTTGGTCTTGCACTCTTCGTCGATGGTGTGAAGAATCTGTGACATGTCACAGAGAGCTCTCGACATGACTGGACACAAAGGGAATCGGGATTCGAATTTCCGACAGTGGGTAGGGGGGAGGGGGGTCCCGGGAGGGCCGAAAAAAACTTCTACCTATATATTAACAGGGAGGCAAAAGAGCCTCTAAAACACGTCTCTGAGCCTTTAGGGCTCAAGTTCACCGTTGGGAGCTCAAACAGAGGGCTGTGGTAAGCTGAGGAGTGTTCAATCCAGTTTTGTAGGCCAAAAGTGGGCCATATGACAGCGAAAATAAGTCAAATTTAATGCATTACTACTCACAGAATAGTTCGAAAGGACTGGAACAATGCCCTCAACGATGTGGAAACACATTGTGAATTTTGTTGGAATTTTGTGGCCGAATTGGGTGTGGCGGTGAGGACACACATGACCGGAAGGAACGGAACGCCGCTAGCGGTGGGAAGCTCCTTCCCTTTATGGAGGGGGAGGGGGGGTCCAGAGAAGGTCTAAAAAAATTTTCGACCCTATATCCTTTTTTCGAATCCCGATTCCCCCTTGACTGGACACGTCGATGGGACTGGAGCAAAGAGGGGCTTCATTCCCAACTGAGTCGTGTCTCAAGGTACTTAAGAGACGTCTACATACCAGCCGATTAAATCTACGGAACGCATGGTCGTACCAGTGGCCCCACTCATGAGAACATATTGCTGATAATAGGAAGCATGGGAGGTGCCTTCGTTGTTATTCAATCAACTAGATCGAAAGAGAATTAGTAGATCCGGCACGCATTTAAGTGACGGGTGGTTGGCTTCTTCGCGTGATGCATCTCATGCCTCGGATGGTAAATGCTTAGTGACAGGACCACAGTGCGAATACAGCATTGGGAATGCAGCGAGGAGGATCAGATATTTCTCTCAACGACCAGAGATCGAGTAGATTGAATGGAGATTCATTGCAGTGCCCAAGGCAAAGCAGAATACTAATTTTCAACTGCTACGACTCCGAGGAGAATGACCATGAAACTTCGAATCTTCTTGTGTTAGTATGGTACCTGCGAAGTCGCGGATGGCCCTGAGTGATAGAAAAAAGTGTCAAAATTACAAACTTGCAGGAAATAAAATCATGCTTACCCTTTGGCGTGGATGGAGCAGATCCTTTCGAGGTACGCGGCGGAATGGGTTGCTGTTCGCAGGCGCGTCCGGTGATTCACCTAGAAATGATTTCCGACGAGTTGGATGATACTCGTCGTTTTCGTCTGCAATTTTGAAACTCGGCTAAGGAGCCCATGGTTCTGGTTTTTGAGCCTAGCACTTTGTGTGTAAATACCTTTTGTTGTTTCTCAATTCTCAACTTCCAAGATGCATTCCAATTTCCAAGTCCGATAAAAACAAAAACAACAAAAAAGACACAGTGGTACAGGCCTTCGAATACCGGTTTCACTCCTTGACGATCACACGCCCGGGACTGTGAAGTCCGGCAAGTTGGGCCAGTTCCCAAGCCCTGCGGGATCGCCGCCGATCCGAACCCAGCTCGAGTGAGATGGAGTGGGTCCATCCAGAATGAATAGTTGATGCCAGCCAGGCGGGGATACAAACGAGTTGGGAGGTGCGGTGATGGTGCAGGTGTCGCCGACACAACTGAAGGCAGGGAAGATTGTTCGGCTGCCCATGGTGTTCCCGTGGGTAGACGAGGTCGCTGGGACACATCTCGTTCAGACAGTTCCAACTTATTATTAACAACAGCACTCACCTGCAATGAGAGAGACCTTCATCGTAGAGGTTGTCCCCTGATGAAGATCCACAATGATAGTGTTTTCGCTGCCATAAGCCCAATCCGTATCCGTAATAGTAAAGGATGGTTGAATGAACCCCTGCGCCAGATAGGGCGGAATGTATACCTGGCGCACTGTCAGCGAAAGTTGAGTTGAGTTGGATGCATAAGTACTTCGATTCTGAACTCTTGCGGATTGGTGGGACTTTGAGGGTCGGATCCCGACACTAATACGCGCCCGTCAGGAAGTAAGATAGCCTAGTAGGTCCCAGAGTTAGCGATTTTTTTTGCACTCGGGAATGGACAGCAAACCTCAGAATGATATAAGCGAGCCACAGTGGTTGTGTTGAGGATGGAGATTCGCTCGTTGAACGTCATCTTTGGGTCATACAAGAGAGCACCCAGATTAGGATCATTTGCTAAACCGAAGCCTGCAACCCCTTGAACCGCTCCGTTGAGGATAAGGAACGTTCCATCCGGAAGAGCAACCATGCACGGCATCACGCGTGGGGAAGGCTAGCAATCCGACGTTTTAAAAGGGTTATCATGGTATTTACCGGAACTCACCATCCGTTCCAACGCCCAAGTGGAATTCTCGACTTCGGGCTGGATGGAAACGCAGTTGTCGAGAGCAAGTGCGGGACCAGGGGTGCTCCCTCCGCAGACCATAACCTCCAATGGATCAGTGTACGGCGCAGATTGCGGGAACACAACTGCGGCACCCTCCAGGGGATAGGATCGCCCACCCAAGACTAGAGGCACCATTCCATGAACAATCCACGGCTAGTGAAAGATTCGTGGAGACACGTACAATTGTTGACTGATCCGGGAAGGTTGGGCAATGTCTGGATTGTGTCGAACGTACCGGCATCGATGATGCGGGCTTCGTTATAATATACTGAGAGGATAATCAGAACATGAATGTGAACCTGACGTGAATTAACACACCAACGAAGAGATTGCCGCTGGGAAGGACGAAAACAAACGGATACAGGTTGTTTGGATCGGTACGGTTCAACCAGTCCAAGTAAATGACGGTGTCTCCTCCTTCGGGAGTAGGCAATATTTCGACGTTGGGTTCGGGTGATGCGTTACTTCCTGTTTCACCTCCGAGGACCATTACCGTGCCATTTGGAAGCACCGCAGCAGCTATGAGAAGAACCTCTGTGAAAAAATAGAATGCGTTAAGGAGTGGGAAAACGCACTCGGGTACCATCGCTGTCTTTGCAGGCGCAACTCCTCAAAATTTTCCTCCCAATCATTTTTTCCATCCACCCCCGGAGATCCGTCTGGTGTATACAGACGGACTCCTTTGGTTGAATCGAGCGACCAGCCTCCTACATTGAGCTGTCGGGCACCTTTGTCCGGTAGGATGATACTGCCAGAGCAAAACACGTCCGATTTCACATGCATTGTGCGCCAGGCGGCCGAGAAGTTGCCGACCAGACTGAGGTCTAGTTCATAAGCTCCGGTAGAATTGAGGAATCTATTTTTTTCTCGTTAGACAATACCAACCGCGGCAACATTGAAAGGGCAAGTTTACTCTGATGTTCCGCTTTTTTCAAGGAAAGTGACCTTGTTGTTGATGCCCACCGTCGCTATCAGAGGAACGACGACGCTTAAAACACCTTGATTTATGCTCAAAAAGGAATCTATCACTCCCACTCACCCTGGGACTAGTAGAGAAAAATAGATCTCAGAGACTGAACAACGGTAGAAAAATCAACCATACCAAGAAACTAGACAGAAAGTCGTCAGTGAGGGTTCAGAGAGAATCTCAAGGGTATCTCCTTACTTCATAACGACCAGTAACTTCTGGTGTATGCCAAACATGTGCCGGACCTGTCCAAACGTAGTATTGGATCCTATTTCCGCCACCACATAAATGGATGGGGTCGCCGCTGCACGGTAGATTGCAGTCGCCTTCAGGTTGCAGGGAGACACCACTTGCGGTGACATCCGAAACATCACCGCAGTCTATAAATATTGAGATATGGTTGAGAAACTCGACATTGGGCAACTTACAGCATTGGAATCCTAGGTAAATGCGAATGCGCCCCGCCCAGATTAGAAAACACGTTGAAAACAGGGAGAGTTCTTGTACCGAATTCCATTCCGCCAGCGGTGTATCCAAATGCCGCACATTGGCTAAGGCAACCAGACGCAGAATTGTTATTCATATTGTCGATTTCCCAGGGAAAGACGCGCGCGCCGTCGGGTTCACTTTGCAGCAAAGTATGAGAAACTGGTCGGCGTCCAGCAGATTCACGTACGCCAAACAGCCCTGGTACGACCACGAGCCTGAGATGCTATCGTTCTGCGGAACGGGAATCGGGAGAATGGTAATATTTGGCGTAGTCGAGTATATGGACAGTCGGTTTCCATTGCCGCACTGTCAGGTGACATTTTAACGTGAGTTTCATCGGGAAACATATTTTGCATGCGTACGGCTTGACTATCAATTACCATGCGTCAATTACGGGATGCCACAATGACTGATACACGTACGTCGAATTCCCTCCGCAGGCCAGGTTGCAGTCCGATTCTGACGCGGGTGCTGCCCCTTCGATCAGTTCATTACCGCAGACTGAAATGGTGAGTTAGTAGGTGTCAAGACCCATATAAAGCTATTTTCGTACAACACTGAATCTGATCAAATACATTTATCAGTTACTCTCGTTGGGTCTACTGGAACTGGTGCACTGACCGAAAATTCCCCTCCTGCGATTGTGAAGTTCAGCGCGTCACAGCTGGCAACACATGACTCCATCGTCAAATTCGCGTTATCTGGTAGGATCTGGGTGGTTAGAACCCGGCCGGTGGCACCATCACTGAGGCGTTGTGAGAGATCGAGGATTCCATTAATTAACACTGGCTTACACGAAACATCCAACGTATGCCCAAGGATTTGGGAGATCAGTCGCGATCGCTGTTGCACCCCCTGTTGCACCCCCACCCCCGCCCACCGGCGGAGGAAGATCAGTACCGGTGTAATTATACACCGTGAGTCTGTTTGGACCCCCGCAGCTTGACATTCAAGATCAGCGATGCGATCGCCCCGCCCTAATTGTTCAACACATACAATTCTGAGATGTTGCCCACACATGCCATATTACAGTCCGAAATGGGTTCTGGAGCACCCCCGTTGACGATAGCTGGCCCACAAACTGCCAAGGAATATTAATTTTACTTCCGTTTTGAGAAATAAAAACTGACAGCATTGGTCGGCGAATTCGGCACCTGTAAGTCGCATCGATGAGAAATGAAAGGGAAAAAAAGGAATGGTGACGGTGCATTACCTGAGAAGGGCATGCCAGCCTCGAAACATGCCAAAGTGCAAGACTCGAGTGAAACTTGGCCCACAACATTAACTGCATTAACGAGAGCACGTCCCTGACCATCCACGTTGTCACTGGATTGATTCCGTTACTGGGGTATTTTGTCAGCGTCAAAGCTAAAGATACCTATAACATCCGAGAGATTGCCATTCGCCAATGAAAGGAGGGATGGTGGGAACTGGAGGCGGTTCGGCGCCGCTCCAGAATATATTTAACCGATTGGCTCCGCCGCAAGACTCGGCAGGATCACCGGTACATGGTAAGTTGCATTCAGTAATGGGGGCACTGACGCCGGAGGGTTCGATAAAATCGTCACAATCTGCATAGATGTTGTATGAGTCACGGAAACGGGAAACAGATGAGAAGAAAGAAATACGTACAGCATTCTTGCTTTGGAGGTATGAGGTTATGTCAGGATGGGGTTCCTAAGACGGACAAAAGCTAACCATGAATTCGACTCCTGCGAATATAAATTGTTGAGAATCACAGAAGTCGATACAGTTCTGAGGACACGGTTGATCAATGGGCTGGTGGGAAGGGCGATTCCCGTACCTCCACGGTCATGTTCACCAGATCGGCGGTGGCCGCTCCCGTCAGAGTGCGTGTTTCGGCGCTATCACTGAATCGAACCACAGTCAGACTCGCAAGGGGATATCTGGAATATGGTCTAACGTGTAACATCCTACCGATGACCAGTTTCCGGGGAGAGTAGTCGGAATGGATTGGCGGGGTTGAGGACTCGAGAGAGCATGAGGAAACAACGCGAACTGCCTCGTGGAGTCAATAATATTGCGCAGAACAAGTTCAAATCGGACACACATGAGCTAGTCCCAGCGTAAGATGGAACAGGTGTCGAGGGTTGCCCATTGAGGTGACTCTTTGGGGGGTCAGTGGGTCTCAGAGCTCTGAGAGTTCCAGGTTATATAGGAAATTAATCTGTTCCTTGAGATGTGACGAGAAACAGGCGTGCGAGCGGCGGATTGAGCGGATCAGGGTGCACAAAATGTGCCGTTCGAGCTCACAAGGGCCAGGAACAGTATACCATATACCATAACCGTGGTGCGCCAATAACTATTAGAAGCCGACGATGGAATAAATGCGGCAAAAACAAGCGAGACCTTCTGGTTAATTGGGACTGAGGAGTTCCTAAATGATATCATCCGCCAGAATTGATTTGAGGGTGCCACAAAAGTAGTGGTAACGAGTCACTAGACACGTCTAGAGTGCCTAGCTCGGGGACGACGCTGACGGGACAGAAGGATGTAGCTGTTGGGATCAAGTTAGGATGGTGGTTTAGTGCGGCAACGGTGATTGCCATTGGGATCAATGTTGAGTCTGAGTCTAGCTTCAGACTCCAGTGGACCAAAGTAGAGCATTGAGCTCAGGCCTCCGACGTCCTCCTCCTCACTGACTCTGGGGACACTGTTTTGAATCTTATTATTATGGATTAGGGATCTTTCTGTTATGCGTCTTATCACCGATGTTCGTGTTCCTGAAATGAGACATAAGTTTGGACAGCGGTAAGAATATACACCATATATTTGCAATAGAAATCATGGATCATCTCATGATTCCCCTGGAACCTGGATTGTTACAGAACATAGTGCTCTGGGTTCTGTGTCACGTTCAGAACTTCAACTTCTTGCCTTGGCCTGCCATTCTGTGAGTTCGGAGTCAACGTTTGTATTAGAAATCATGGATCATCTCATGATTCCCCTGGAACCTGGATTGTTACAGAACATAGTGCTCTGGGTTCTGTGTCACGTTCAGAACTTCAACTTCTTGCCTTGGCCTGCCATTCTGTGAGTTCGGAGTCAACGTTTGTATTTGAACGGAGTCACCGGGATGCTCACCTGATAGGTGAAACAAATTGATCATTTATTTCGGCGTGACTTGGTGTAAACGGCCTGTTTCTCGGGTTTCCGTTTCCCATTGATTAAAATCACCCCAGTCCGCATAATATAATACGACATCCATCACTTCTTATAACAGTGACACATTGCATTGGAGCACGTGTTCTGTCTGTTTCCGCCGTCGAGACGAACCTTCTCCCGAGCTGCTCGGCCCCTAGCTAATCTTTCTGTCGAACTGAGCGACATCTGAATCCATTTGCATACTATTGTACAGTTACCGTTGAGTGAGATAAATTTTTATCCTGATTTGCATTCACCATCCTGTGCATCGAAGATGAACTTACAGCGCACGGATGACATCTCGACGTCAAAACAGAGCATGTAGCGGCCGTTATCACAAAGAGTGGCCAGTAACTTCCCCGTCCCATTTATCCTCCGGAAAGGCCTGAGACAAATCCACGTCAGCGACCGTATGAGAGTGTACAGTGCTGGTCCTGTGAGGTGGCGAAGGAGTAGCGCTACAGCATTTGAGCTCGTACCTTTTATGTTGTAGGCGAAGGAGGCCATCCGTGATCGCTCCGGTGTCAGCCTTAGTGGTGTAAAGACATGAGCCGGGTGAGAGGTAAAATCCACCGATCTACGGTTTCTGTAAATCCATGCACTGGCACTGAATGCAAGGGATATTGATGCCAATCAGTCGGAGAGCAGCGTCTAGTGCCTACGGGCGAAGTCTGGATATTGGAGATATATGTTGACCGGACGTGGGTCGGAGCAGGAATTGTAAATCCTATCAAAGGCTGGTGTCCAGCGAGAGCAGACCTAGCTCTCCAGCGCGTCGATACACTGCAAAGAAGCAGGGTGTTCCCGCGGCAAACCATCTTGGGGCGTAGGGGCATGAAATCCTCCAATATTTGCGCCAGAACCCTCACTGGCAGGCGGTTGAATGCGCGAGTGCGTAGGCAGGCGTAATTCACCTAGAAATTATTTCCATCAACATCGTCCGATGCCTTCAAAAGAAATATGTAAAAGCCGTACCCTCATTCGGGTCACTCTGTGGCAAGGGGTGGGGATCATCCATGTCCAAGTGCAAATTTTGCTTTTCTCGGGGGGAATTCCGGAAGTCTTGGATGTGTTCGCGGGTTTCCAGCGCAGTGCCGACGAGTTGCATGATACTCGTCGTTTTTATTCGCGATTTTAGGCCACGGCCAAGGTGGCCCAAACTCTGCTTGAAAACGAAATTGTCCAACATTTTCAGAATATGATTTAATAACTGAACAGCTGAATGCAGAGCGGGTGAGTTGAGAACCGAATTTATAAAAACTAGCTTCTAGGTATCTGCATCTAGCCCATTGAGCCACGCAGAATATGCGACACGATCGACCATCTCCATGCACAGTGACGTGAAAGTGTGTGGAAACGGTTTTCAACTCGGGATCACGGGTGCCGGCTTAAGCAACGTAATTTTACCCAGTAAAGACCGGTATATCTAGCTTCATCGTCAAGTGCACCATTGTCATATCGAAGAACGGTGCCACGCGCAGAGCGCGCTTCCCAACCTAGGGAGCATCAGGAAAGACTTCGCTGACACGCTAACGGCGCGGCTGAAAGCGCGAGCTGATAAAATAAATACCAGACAAGCAACTCCGAGGGCCGAAAGACTAGGTAAGTGCGAGTGGGTTAATCCATGTTCAGTGCTGGAATGGCAGGGAAAGTCGGGACAAAGGTAGGTATAGAACGGGGGACTTGATAGGTTGGCGGAGGGACAGCGAGCGGAGGCAGGAATCTGCCGGAAAATAAACAGCAAAGATTAGAAGCACTCAAGATTGAATGTAAAGCAACAACGTATGCGACCGCCAACGGAGGAAACACGAAAAGAAGAAGAATTTAGTGCGATGCGCTGTTTGACTGCTGCCTTTAGGTGCATAATTCGAGGCACTAGCCACGCTGCAAGGTTATTATATAGTAACATAGATTAGCGACCTACAGTCATATCAGATGAAATGCATTAAAAAGAATGCTAGTTTACCCTCACGCGAGCAAACCGGCGGTCGTACAATTATCGCGGCCGAAAGAACAGACGAATGCAATACTGTCCTGCCTTGTGCTCAGAGATCCGGAGCGCCTCAAAATAGAGGCAGCTGGGACACCCTGAGTACGCGGGACCCGGACAAGGCAACGGACGCGCGCAGATTTAAGATCCATTTTCAAAGATATAGCGTGTGGAATTGACGGCAAACGCTAGGTATCAGTTCAAGGACGATGAGAATCATCAAAGTAGACACATCGGACGTATTCGTTAAAATGGAGAGCGACGCGCAGGCCGTGAAGGATCCATTTCGTTCATGAATAAACTCAGTCCACTGTTCCAGTCCGGATAAAAACCAGCCTCAGATGAGGTTTTTCCGCGTGAGAGGCGATTTAGCGGTGAAGGAGAAAAATCGTAAAGACAAATCTCCCAGAGCGCGTTACGACGCGTCGATAGACCAGAGAGTGCGGTAGGGAGCTGTCAGGAATTATATATGGGTGGGAAGCATTGGAACACTTGAAGGCCGGGCGGTGGACTCGCTGTGCACGGGACTGAGAGAGGACGGTGGACAAAGTGTCAATTGATCGGACTACCGATCAACACAGCCACGCCATCTCTTTTCTTCTCTCTCTCATCCACCAACACGCAGCTAACCACCCTACGTCTGTTCTGGTATGCGTCTCCAAGTCCGTCTTCCTCGCTTTCTATTCTAATCCTTCCCTTTAATGGCCTCGAAATAGACCCTATATAACACTTCGTCACGGTGGATTGCTCCACAGGCTCCACAATTCCAGCCCTCCCTTCGCCGGCCAGGTCATCGCCCAACCATTTAAAGGACATGCACTGCTCCTCGCGTCTCTCCTGATCCTTCCATACCCGCTCTCTCCGAACGCAAGGTTAGTTTTTATCACAATTTTCTCAATTCCCTCACCAAAAAGAATCTGCACCAACGTCGTTCCTTTCTTAGATATATCGGGGCTTCACTTTGGGCCTATGCCACCTGCATGCGTCTTAGCAGCTGTTGCTTGGCACGCCGCTCCTCCTGCGCGCCATCGATGGCCGTCTCGTCACGCTGGATCCCCTCTCGTCTCACTGAATTGCCGCGGATGACTAGGGTCAGCACGAGCCGCGACTGCGGTTTCTCACTACCGTCTACAGCACCACGAAGCAGCACATGACACGCAACGCATGACTACGAACCCATACACGCCACTCCGGGCGTATTTCAGATCTGCCAGGTTAATGCGCGCTTCAGCGTCCCCGACGCCCTACCACGACAGCACGTCGGTACAGGGTTAGGATGAGTCCAGTATATGGGATGCACGATCAGCTGCGCCTAGCATCAACTTAAGCCACGAGAGATAAGAGAGTGCACGCACCTGGCAGGGTAGTCTGTATAAGTTACCTGTTTGAAATGAAGCAGATCGCCTGATGAATCGGGTAGGATGCATGGAGATTTAGAAAGCAATTTTGTAAACAAGGTCATGGAAGGACGGGATTATCAGCAGCTTAAGATTATTTACCCAACATGTGCGGCAGCGAGAGACGGAGTCGGTGATAGGCAGGAGCTCAAACTGACGTTCCAGAAGAACATCAAGAAGGGCGGGGCACGGGGGCTTATATGTAAATGCAACAAGCAATGAACCCAGTTGATATCCCATCCGCCCAACTTCGGAGTTTGTCAGTTCAAATCCCAGAGAACTGCCGAGTCTGACTGAAATAGTAGATGCTCGTAGTACACTAACTGAGAATTCCCAATTGAATAGAGAGGCGGACGCAAGGCGCTGTGATTGACGACTTTCAAACTCTGATTTCGAGGTAACGCTTCACTGGTTTCTTGCCCATAAGTACAGAAAGGGTTTTGCGCGAAGTCTCACCAGTACGGTGCCGGGAATTCCTGGGCGAAAAGATTCTTGCCAGATAAGTAACGGTCGATTTGGCCATGGCTTTGCGGATCTTCGTTCAACGTTCCGAAAAGAAAAACTCGAGCCTGCTCGCTCCAGCGTCGTAGGCGGGGTCCTGGTTCTTATCCTGCACACCGCGGGGCCTGTAACCTGCGCGACATCCGAAGGACCAACCTTCGGTGTCGGCTTTGATTTTATTGGCCGATCGCTGGAGCCTTGTATTGCAAACTTGGGATTTCTTCATTCATTTTTTTTTGCTCCCTCCCTGGCCACAGGTCATTCTCCTGCAATTGGCCCATTCCGAATACTGGCACAGGCGATATCAATAGTCCACAGAGCACAGCTAGATATTGATGTAGGTCATACATTCCTGGTGCTAAGAGCAAACGTAATAAAGCAAAGAGCGGTGAAGGGAACAAGTAACGTGTCCAAATCCGCAAATCCCGGATTCCCACACTATTCTTCCGAGCCCTCGCATGCACTCAGGCTCACGGTAACGCTCGCGGCGGGTGTTTCCCTGAAAAACGGCCAGAGTCTCGGGAAGTCCAGGCTCTCGCGCATCGAGCGCCTCGCGATCCTGACTCACGGAGGCATAAAGCAGGGTCGCAGTCCAAGCTGCTCGTGCGGCCGTTGAGGGATGGGGCACGGGTGCGGCAGGCGAGAAGGCGACGAGCGCGGCATCAGCGATGGGCAACGGGCCCACGTGCGAGCTCGTGCTGGCAAAACGGCTAGGCTTGTACATCGAGAGTCGAGGGCGGGCCCGGGCTGAAATATGCTGTGGTGTGTGGGCGGCCGAAGAGCAGCGCCAGTGATGGTGAACGGCCCCCGCATGCGAGCGGTGGTGCGCACCGAAATCCCTGTGCATGAGGGGCGCGGGCATTGAGCGGCTGGGTCGGATGTCGCGGTGATGGGGCGGGGACGGCACCGTCGTGGGCTGCGCATGCGGTCGGTGGTGCGCGTCATGAGGCGCAGTGGACCGCGGGCGTGGGCTTCGAGCAGCGAGGAGGGATTGGGCTGGAGACGGCCGCGGTGGGGAGGGAGGGCACGGAGGGACGTGGGCGGCGCGGTGTGTAGCGGGTGGGTAGACGCACGGCGTCTCGTGTGCGGTGCTCTGGTGCTGTCAATGGTCCTGGGGAGCAGCCGGCGCGTATCATATGCTACGCTGCGGCGGCGAGGACTGACTGCGGCGGCGGCGGAGGACGCAGACGTGCGGAGGTAGAATTACTGTGCAGAGAGTTAGTATATGGAAGAAGAACAGGGATACCGAAGAAAAGAGGAGGAGCAGAGGAAAAGGAGACAGAGGGAAGATACAGGAAGAGGGAGTGGGAGACGAGAGTAAAAAGATACGAAAACGCGCCTGTCTGGTCGAAAGCACGCGTAGAGGAGGCTGCTCTGGCCCTGCAGCAGCAGACGAAAGACAACGTAGTCACAGTCGCAGGGGGCGGGGGTTAGCGCACGCGTGGTGCGGAGGGTAACGATGGTCCGGGGCTGCAAAATGGAGAGATGAACTGGTGCTCTGTGTCTTCCGCGACAAGGGAACACCTACATTCATAGTGTAGTTCGGGTTATTCGACGAAGTTCTACAGTAATGAGCATCGCCGTGTCAAGGCTTCGGAGGCAGGCAAGGCCTAGCGCGGGGGGCATTGAGGTCGAGTGGCGAGGTGGTGGCAAGGTGGTGGTGCGAGGCAAAGAGCGACGTGGCACTGTTGATCGCCGCGGCGCGGACAGACGGCGGCGCCACACAGCGGCAAATAAGTGCGGTGCAGCCGGAGCGAGCGCACATCGCGGTAGAAAGAGTTGCACAAAACGACCAGAGTGGAAAAAGACAAGAGAGAAACAATCACCTAAGCGGCCCGGTTGGGACTTATCTTCCGCGCACAACAGATTCCTCTTTCCGCCCTTGAATCGGGTTTTACACAATCCGCTCGTGAGCTCGCGTACGAGTGCGTACGCGTACAAGACATCTAAGATCGCGCAACCACGCGACCACGAGCTATGTCCGAGATTTGACGCGAGGGTATAAATTCGTTGAATAAAAGGCTAATGCGGGTAATTGAGACAATAGGAAATATTGAGTGGGTGAAAAGCGGCACACTGGGAGTGAGCAGAAAGCTCAAACAAAAATCAGAAAGCTCCCAGGACGCGAGCTACGCGACGTCACAAGATTAAAAGATGGCGCGTGAAATGTCTGATGTAAGGCTTGGCGCACCCAGAGTTATTGCGCCCAAGTTGGGAAGAAACTTGTTCTCCCTCTCCGCACTGCACTCGCTGGAGTCTCAAAAATCTTGTCTGCTCGCCCATACGATGTAATTACCCGGTCCAAGTCCTCCCTTCCCAAGACCGAGTCAGTGTTTGGTATTGATAAAGCGGTTTATAAAAGAGAGCCCTATGCTATGCTCCTGGGTACGAAAGTTAGGCAGAGAGAAACCTTCCAAATGCCGCCGGCTTATCACGCATTCTTGGCACCTTCATCCGGCATTTTTCGTAAAAATCTTGCACTAACATCTCTGATCTTCATTCAATTATCAATTACGGTACCTTCACGGCGACACTCTCCCGGTGATGTATTCTCCTCAGCCGCGGCATATAAGACGACTCATTGACAGCAACGCCATCCACAAACTCGCCATGGCTCTCACTCTCCGCTTCACTTCGCTCGTGTTTACTACGATCTATTTCTCCCTACATGCTAGCGCTCAGGTGCCCGTGTACGAATCAAAATTCTTCCGAGCCTTAGATGGCCCAGGCCTCTCTCTCACATTTGAGCATTGTTTCCTTTCAGGCCCGGACAAAGTTTGACATTCGATACTGCCATCCCGACTGGTAAGTGCATGCATATTCTCAAAAATAAAGTGCAATTTCTGTCGGCTAATTCGAGTTTTCATCTAGGCCCCGTCGGCGGCTGCCTCACCGCTTCGAGCAACGCCGACGGCGCACCGGTGATAGTCCAGGACTGCCCCGTCGGCGCCGCACCGAGTACCTCCAACACTTGGGTCGCTGCAGCCGGTGTAGGAAAGCCTGGGGCGCTCAAAATCTTCGGGGACAAGGTGTGCTTCCCGTACTGAGTTGCCGCGCTATTATTTGAAATATCTTCAGTGTTTGGATGTGAAAGATGGGGTGAATGCGGATGGGACGAAGCTTCAGATCTGGACATGCGCTGCTGGGAACACTAGTCTGTCGTCGTCTTTATTTGTGTCGGTTCTTCCACTAAGACATGATTTCTACAGACCAGCAGTGGATTTCAGCGGGCTCACCAGGGTCGCCGCAGATCGTTTGGGCCGGAAAGAATAAGGTGCATAATGCAGATATCAACATCTAAACATTAATTTACCCTCGCTTTGTAGTGCGTAGATGTAACCAACCACAACGTCACGAATGGGAATGTGGTGCGTATCCGCCTGAATCCACACGGCTAACTACCGATTTTCATTCCCGCAGATGCAGATCTGGGACTGTGACGCGTCTTTCTCCAACTCGAACCAGAACTGGAGTATTGCAATTGTAACGGAGCCTAAAACGTAAGTCTCTTCCTGACCTCCTAAAATTAAGAACGAACTCATCCCCGTCTTCGGCACCCATACAGCATCTCCATCTCCCTCGCCTCCGACACCTCTCTTTGCATCGCCGCCTCCACCAACTCCACATCTGCTCCTGTCGCCGTCGAGACCTGCGCCGCCAACTCCCCCGCGCAGACCTGGATCGGCTTCGACGTTGGAATAATTAAATCCGTGAAAAACAATGGCCTGTGTCTCGCAACGAGCGGGGACGCAACAAGCGCGGGGACGAAGCTCGTGTTGAGCGACTGCTCGCAGACCAACCCAGCCAATGCGTGGGATCTTGATTGGCAAGCAGGGAGGATTGAGAATGTCGCGGCATCTAATATGGTGGGCATCTATCCTATTCTATTTCGTTCAGGATAAATGAATGCTGATACCTTCTAATCTCAGTGCATCGACCTCACCGACGGGAAGAAGACTGCTGGCACGCAGGTGAGCTTCCTGCGCCAAATTTTTGGAGGCAGCTGATACGTTCCTTCTTCAGCTCCAAATCTGGAACTGCACCGCAGGGAACACGAACCAGAACTGGGTTATCAGCTATAATTTCGCAGGCGCCGGCTCCCGGGTTTAGTTCCACGTTAGATTGACCTGAACTAGTTTATTGCTCTGCAGTTCGTTTCAATGGACGTTGTCTAGCTTGATTCTGTGGGATGGATACGTACTGGCGAAGAACATTCTAATTTCTAGTTCGTCCTGTATTGATCCCGCGTGTTAAATAATGTGCGGATTTGAAGCTCGGGCGTTGGTACGAGGTGAGGAACCTCCACACGCGCGATGCGCATCGAAGCTGAAGGTCAGGAGTCAGGACCGGAGACTCTTGGGAACCGAGAAGACCGGCGCGATGTTTCGGGTTTGTCTCGCAACAAAGTGGACTGGTCAATGGCTGAAACCAGGCGGAAACGCAGGACGTTTTGATCAAAATTTTGGTTAAGGCTCCAACCATTTCGTTTTCGTTTACCGTTAAGGCTAAACTAAACGGCGACGGTGTGGAAGAGGGAGATGCCCGGGACGTAGGTTCTTTAATAGGGTCGGCGATCCGATAATGGTTGAGTAGATTTTGGGAATAAAATGTGGAACGATGTCTTGTGCCGTAGAGTATGGAAACGCGGAGATGAGAGAGTACAAAGTGCCAAAATGAGAGGAAAAGAGGGCGAGGTTGTAAGGCGTAATTCGGGGGATCTGGTGGCTAAACAGCCCACTGGCGACTTTCCGAGAGGAGGGGTGGAGGTGCTCCGATGCTACCTGGGCGCTTGCCCTGCACTGGTCGCGAGGATGGTACGATTGTAAAATTGCACGGTGGGTCCCTGTCTACGTACAAACAAATGATGTAACGTAGAATAGGGGCAAATGTAGAATGAGAATAACAAGTAGGTAAATACCGATTTCCGCATGGCGGCCCTCCGACCCTACCGCAACGGTAATAAACGTGAAAAAACCGTTTAAAACGTTTATAAACGGTAAATTTTCTAACGTCGCTGTACCGACCGATTCCCAGTGAAAGGTCTCGAGGTGAAACTATGCAGTCCATTCCGCGATCCCGACGCCAAATATTGGGGCCCATCTGCATCGAACTTGAAGGAGTTGAGGCAGCATTTCAGGTGGCGGTGATGCGTCCCATTACAGATGTGACATCCGTTTCTGTGGTGGGTCGATGCGCGAGTAATACTGTATTCTTGCACCATTGCACAGTCAGCAAGGTAGAGTCTAGACATTATTTTAATTCGGCTGTCAGCCACGATTCGTTGGCCCACAAAACGTGCACAGTAGAAAGCAAAGTGACCGCACGGCATCACGGACCGAATGACCCGATGGTCACAGAGTTCGGCGAATGAATTCTAAATGGTTCAAAGATCCGTTCAACAACTTCCGGTGAGTCATAAACGGTGGCCAACTGAGCCTGATGCGCTGAAAAAAATCCACTGTTTAACCGTGTATAAACTGTTTATATACTGTTTGCAGCAGGGCCCAAACTAAACGGAAACGATGACGAACAGATATGGTTGGAGCCTTAGTTTTAGTCGAAGCTGCGCAAAGTGATCTGATCAGTCACGGTTGCTGCTCACCTCACTCTCGGTGCTGTCCAACTTGAAGGATTGCCCACTCCTCCGAAATCTCCCCCCGTTGCGCCTGACATTGTATCAACATCGCAGAGGGTGAGCGGTGTCTGTACTGCCCAGCGGCGTGGGTAAGGCTCCAACCTTTTGTTTTTCGTGTATGGATCCGGGCACAACAAAAGGAAAAGGTTACAAAACATTTTAAAACCGTTTAAAACGTTTTATACACGGTTATCTGCAAGTACCTTAAGAACCAGCAGGTAGGTGGAGTCTTGACTTACAAAAGGCTCGCAATGTTGTGTCCTGCGGCTTTTACTACTGACTCGACCAGTTTTGGTTGAAAAACAGCTCATCAAGGAGCGGCGCGGGGCAGCAGTTGCGCCATCAACCACAATGACAATTACCATATTGGGAACACATTCCGCTAGTTCAGCTAGTCTCTCTAGACAGACGCTTTATCGTTTCTTAGCTCGTACCTCGCTCGATAAAGTCTGTTGGTTACCGCGTAAATTAGCCGGCGGCCTGCGTTATTATGTAAGATTGTGTTAGCCGAGATCACGTGAGTGGGCCCTCGACGCGACTGAGACGCGTTATAAACCACTGGCAAACTTCAACACAATTTCAAACTGCAAGGAACTTACTTAACATCTTGGATGAACCTCTGGTCCATTTGCGAGTTGTTTCCAGCCTGAAAAGTGTGCAACCAATATCTTTCTCCAATTTCAGGCTGTTTCGTTCGGAAGGGATCCAGTTTATCAAAAAATACAAGGTGATGGCTCAAGAGTTCAACCTACATGAACTGGAGGCTACCCCGCTAAGTCCGGCGATCTGAGAAGATGAGGGACGCGTCGAGACGCGTCTGGTGAAGTGCTTGTTTGTGCATGCATCTGTGATGGTTACATAATAACGCAGGCCGCTATTTGAAGCGGTAACTAACAGACTATAGTTCAGCGCCGCATGGTCAGTATCAATTTTTTATGTGATAGGAAGATGCTGAAGGCATGTAGGCATCTATTTCACACAAGTATTCGATCCCATTTCCAATGAGAAATAGCCTGTGGGTCATTTGCTATCCCCAAACCGTTTAAACCTTGTACAAATGGTTTTAAAACCGTTTGACCCCTCCGGCACAATAAAAGGACACGAAAACGGTTTAAACCGTGTACAAACGTTTTTACACGGAAAAGGTTGGAGCCTTAGGCGTGGGAAACCTAACCATGGTGATGGTTCGGAACAAGGGGCCTCCGAATTGCCTCCGAATTTCGTTCGTTATAAACTTACCACGGCAATATAGAATATCAGAGACTCCAGGGAACGCGTACCACTGGTTCCGTATTTGTGCTGCCGCTGCGCCGAAGTCTCGATGGAATCGAAGGAATTGAAGGAGTGACGGTGGCTGCGCCGGTGAAAAACGGAGTGAGCGACAAACAAGGGGCGTCATCACCGCGGGTAGCCGACGGAAATCCGAGCCTAGTTCTTAGCTCAGGAAGAGGTTCTTGGCGCTTGGCAGCACAAATTTTAGACGGTTGATCGGACATACTGTTGGCGCTGACGGTGAGGTCACTGCTCAAAAACACTCAATTCTGGGCTGATAGCGATATAAAGGGCACCAATTAATGTGCTCGTCCTGACGCGACTCGACTGATAACGAAATCAGGCCCGGCAAGGAGGGAGAAAATGGATCCCAAAGGGGATGCGATGCGTTCAGCCGCTTAAGCGGATCAAAGTAGATCCTAGTTTATGGACGTGAAATGGATAGCACTTTATGCGCCAATCTTCAGCGACCAGAGAGCACGGCATGCTGATGCCAAGGCAAATCTTCTCAACATAAATATGCCTGTGCCGACTAATGCTACCCCCCCGATCTACCACCTTTTAGCACCCGACTCTCGTTATTCCCACAAAGTCAATGTCCCCGCCCAACATCACTGAGATCCGACTGAACAACATGATATCATGTTTGACTCTAGCAGCTTCCACCCAGAGGCTCTTGCTCTTATCTGCAGCACTCCATTCACACATCGCAAAGGCACTTGCAGCAGCGTTCATCGCTTCCAAGCCCCACAAATGAGAAGGCGGCCCAATGTAAGTGTATTCACTATGCTGTCCCATTTAAAGGGCCTACGGCGCAGGGGCAAAGAGCTCCCATTTTGGGGCGGCGGGGGGGCAGCGAGCGGGCAGGCGGATGCACGGAGTTTCTTAAAAGGTCGTTATCTCTCAAATAATATATCATGTCCATCTCTCGACGAGAGTCCGGTATATATCACGGCTTCTCTCTCGCGAGAGATAAGTGATATATCAATTCCCCACTATCAACCCACTATGGCCTGATTTTCCTCGTTTTCAATTGTGTAGGATCAGCCTTATACTTATGGCGTGTTCTCGCTGGCTCCATTGACTGGATCGGTGTCTAGTTTTGGTGCTGCGTTGGCGATTCGCGCGCGGGCTCTGGCGATTTATCTGCTCTTATCCGTTTTGTGTGTGTTCTTTGCTCTTCCCCTCGATCGCGATGGTCCTTGCGTTATTCCAGCGCACGAGTCATCCCAGTCACATTCCTTTTTGCCTTTCCCGGAGATGGGCCGGGGCATGTCATACCCAAACTTTGGGTACGACTTCGCGCCATCAAGTTTGGTCCTTTTTTTTTCCGTTCTTTTCCACTTCCTGCATCAGCTCCAACATAGTTTTCACATCTTATCCCATCGTTCCTAACCGGTCACCCTCCACGTGTAGCGTTGGCGGGCATGAGCCATGTCTTGCGTGTAGCACTCTCTCTCATTCTTCAAATGTTTTCTATTCTTGCGTCTAGTGCTAGGGTTCGAAGAATCTGGGTCATTGTGTTTGTGTTCGCATATAAGTATCCCAGACATTGCGCCGGGGTATGCACTCGCGGCAGTGGCTAACGAGCCTTACTGTCACTTGCATGTATTTCCTCTGCAAAATTCCATGCAGTGTCCCTTGCCTTGTGAAAGCTCATGACAGAACCATTTAGCGGCGGGAACTCGAGCTGCATTAAGCCCCGACGTCGTAAGTCCGCACAACAGCTTCCACAGTTCTATTGTGGGGACTTTCAAGAAAAACGTTCGGACCGTCTGGGTTTTGACCAGCGTACTGTACATGATGTATGCCGTGCGTGTTGAGGTGCTGCACGAAGGGCTGTCGTCCCCCTCTCTTCCCCACTCACCCATATGTAGGTACTTATGTGTCGTGTGTATGTCGGCTTGTATTCGACTCAGTCGTCTAACACGACTCGTCATATTCTTCAGAGTAATCTTACAAGCCATGCACGAGGAGTGCCTTACATGACTGCGAAATGTATTTTTATTTGGTCTACAGACAAGAGAAATTCCGCAACATTCAACTGGTATGATTGTTTTTCTCAAGGCTACTGCCCAGGTTGGCAGCGCAATATTACCCTGCGTAGCTGGGCGGTGAGCCTTCCGGAAGTCCCATAGTTAACAAGGTCTCCAACTGCGCCTCCACGCGACGCAATCGGAGAGTCACTGTCTCTGCGCCATCCTCCGCGTTGGTATAGGGAAATACATCGTTCTCTGCGACAACTGCCACAGGTTGAGCCCGCAAGCTTTCGGCTTTCAGCCGCAGGTCATCCTGCGATACGTGTTCCTCCGCCTTGGTAAAATGCTCGGGGAGCAGCAGGTGCTGAGCGATCCGTTGACGGCGTCTTCTCACACATAAAAAGAGAATTACGACCCCCGCCAGCAGCCCGACGGACGCACTGACAGTGCCTGCGATCACCGCGGCCCGGGTTGCGTTTCTGCGATGCACTGTGAGCTGGTGGTCCTTGGGACGTCATTATCCACAGTACCTGGCTGATTTCTGAATTGCAGTTGCAGTTTGAGACGCAAGATGGGCCGAAGTGCTGCTGGACCTTGATATAGTACTGTTGTTTCCGCCCCCACTGACATCGATAAACGACCAAGAACCGTGGATGACACCAACTTCAAGGTTATCGCCGGCGAAGTACTCGAAAAGACCCTTGGTGAAGTCGAGACCGAAGCTGGTGCAGGTCACGCACTGCACGCAATTAATCCATATTATAATTCCAAATGACTCAAGGAAATGTACCCTGTCAACGCAAGTAGCGTTGGTCGTCGTTCCGTTGACTGTGATCGTCATCTGCTTGCCACAGCAGTTGGATCCATCACCGAATTGCTGTAAATGAACGGTTAACCTAGCCTCAACCTTGATCGAGACAAGTTGATTTACATCGCTGGCCATCGCAACATACTATCAATAGGGGTTAGGCTCGGCGCCAATGCAGAAGAATGGAAGTGACGCACAAAATCACTGTCCTGGTAGATTTTGCCAGTGCAGACATCTCTGAAGGAAGGGGGGAAATCGGATTCAGGGGAGGTGAAAAATACGAGGCTGGACGTACGGGGTGCCAGCGGCAGTCCACGTGAATTCCTGGTTGACGAATTGAGCCCGCTCGTTGAGGTGGAAGGTGTTGTTATAGATGCGCTTGGAAATTGTGGGGCGGCTGCGTGCCTCTTGGGGGTTTGCCGTTCCATCTGCAAGGGTTTGGAGCACAATAGCGGCTATGCAGAGCCAATAGCTCGGGTTCCATCCAAGCATTGGAATTTCTAGAAGAATGCCAAGAGGACAACGAAAGAGTCTTTTTGTCTTGTAGCCTGGGAGTCAGTGGCGGCCCAGGTCCTCGGAAGTGAGTGGCAGCGAAAATGACGGAGGGAAGGAGTGGTGGGTGCAGGAAGCGGGAGAGGCCGCTGCCCAAGACATCGCTTCAGCCCTATCTTAGGTTTATTTCAGGTTGACAGATGGTCATTCAATCGCCATCCATGGGAAAGATAGGGCTAGTTACTGATGCTGTGGGTAGATACTGCAGTATCAATACTAATAATATTCCCAAATGCGGCTGGCCTTTAATCTATCACAAGCGGCCTCGCACCCCCTCCGCGGAGTGCGAGTCTTGAAATTGGATGCTCCTTGCTATTATCAATTCTTTTCGTGTGGTTCGAAGTAAATAAATAATCGCGGAAGATCATCGGGCAAAGAAGCTGATTGACAGATGGCGGAGTTTGAAAAGACTTCAGACGGACAGAATGCTTAATTTTATAAAGAGGGTGAATCAACGATCGGCAATCTTTGCTGTCTTTTCTTCCCTTCCGCTCAGGACTGTCTTACGGACCTGAACGCTGCCTCTCACAGTTGTTTAACGACTCTGAGAGCATTCCGAAATCTTGTCTCTGTCGGGATCTGTTAGAAATAGCCTAAACTGTGTAAAGTCTACCTGCGCAGCCTTGGTTTGCTGCTGCCATAAAGGCAAATCTTGTCCAGACCTCTTACTCAGAGTGGTGTCCAGTTAATTAAGTTTTAACCACGCCAAAATTATCATTTCCACCTGCCTCATCGCAGCAAAGGGGTGTTAAAGAGCGTCAACAAGTTTTGGGAAGAAATTCCCCTGGCACTAGTACTGTCTTGCGGCATATTTCTTCAATGAACTACTTGGAAAAGATTCAAGGAGAGTACTGCTGGCTGCTCCTGTGGATGAGACATGTGTTACGAGTTCATCCAGTCACTCCCTGCTCAAGACTATGGCGCTGATTCACCTCAAGTTTATTTCATATGTTCCCCCAGCTCTAATTGGCACCTTTCAAGGGTCTGGATCCACACCAGAGCCACCACCAAAACCGCAGTCTCCAAGACCCGCAGCGTACAAATAAAATCCTGAATGCAACTTCTGTCCTCTTGTTCCGCATCGGGTCACTACTGGCTTTGAACAGTTGGCTAATTCCTCCGGGGGTTCGAGGTAGGTTCAAATTCATGTATTATTTTACACTGGCAAGCTGAAATTTTCTTTAGCTCGCTGTTTTCGGCGTCAAAAATCCAACAAAGTCACAATGTTCCACTGGCCGCCGCGAGATCCACCATAGAAATCAGCCAAAAGCGCTCAGCTGATTCAGAGCCTGCTGGTCAGTCACCTAACAAGCAGCCAAAGAAACGTACATGTATTCGTTGTGGTACCACAGAAGGATGCAGTGGCCGGCAATACTGGTATATATGCACCGATCCTGGCCGGGATTGTACCAAGCACAGTGTGCAGGAGTGCGCGGGTCGTTCTTCAAAGAAACCAAATGCTCGCAGAAGTGTTGCAGTGCGAGATCTGTATGCAGATGATCTCACCAAGGCCGCGCGATCGGCACTGGGTTTGGGGCCTAGCCAGTTTGAATCCACCAACATTCTCTTTCCACATTACTAGCACTACGAGACCAGTGTGAATTTATATCTACATCTTACCCAAACTGCCAAGCCCAATACACAACTTGCATGCCTTCGTTTGAGCGAGACCATTCCACGGCAGCATCAATGATTCAACAGAAATTACAGAATTCATATGAGCCAAGCCACAGTTGTGGCCACCATTTGGGTAGATTTGGACGTGTTGACAACGTTGCTAGGGCTTAAATGGACGGAACTTTAGCACGTCGTACGCCGTCAGCACATTGAAAGTTGACGCATTGTTTGAGCCCCGCATAAGGTCAACGGATACTGCGGACACTGCGATAAAGGCAAAAAGTGAGTCCACAGTAAGAGACTCATAGTAGGTATATCAAGTCCCGTTTTCTTCATTTCAAGAAGGTGCGCGATGGGGAGAGGATTTTGAGAAGTCTGTGAGCCACACAAATGAATTGATAGTGCATGATAAAGTCGCAAAGACTCTCGTGGATTGTCGAAGGAAAAAGATCCAGGAAAGGGCTCAGTGCATGAAACGTGGACTCGTAACCAGTCTGCCTGCTACGGCAACACTTAGTGCAAGCACTATGCCGTAGGCAGACTGGAACAACTCGGGAGTGTTAAAAGGGCTGAGCGCGGAGTTTGAAAATTTCCATTTCCATCGTTATGGCATCAAATTTAATTATTTCTTTTCAGTTCAAAGGAGGGGTAGGGATGTAAGGCTCATAGCTACACTTCTGTCCTTTCAGATTTTTTATTTTACCCCCAGAGCGTCTGCTCGCGAGAGCCAGTTTTAATCGAGAAACTTACTTTCGGACCGACGTCACCGGTAACGACGTCACCGGTAACGGCGTCATCTGCCGTCATCAGCGCCACTCAAGAATTTCAAACTCCGGGCCCGGCCCTTTGGCGTGTCCCGAGTTGTACCAGTCTGCCTACGGCATAGTGCCTGCACTAAAGAATTGCCGTGGCAGACTGGTAACGAGTCTACATGAAACGGATAAACACGGTAAGGCTCAACTCCGTGGACAGACATCGTAGTTGGGTTACACTGTCGATTGCGGAGAGTCAAAGAGCCGAGGACGAGAACTTCGGGATGCGTTCAGTGTAGTGGGCATCTTGAGAGTAGCCCAGAAACGAAGCATCGCGAGGGAAGAACCACCCTATTCCAGTGTGATCCGTTAAGCCGGCTCCTAATACCGTCCGCTCAATTCAGAATCGAGATGCCTGCCACTGCACCGCAAAATCACTTCTTCAGATAAACTTACCAGTCCCCGCGGATCCCCCGATGGATTCCGCAACATCAACGGAATTCAGTTCAGCGCGGGGTAAACTCAGTTCAACTCAAGTCTCCGTTACAGAGGTGAGAGTTCAAAAAGAATCTATCATGGAGTCAATTACTAGCGGAAGAGGAACCGCTTTTTGATATTCAAAGAATCGCAGCTTCTGATATGAACCGGAATCATTTATTCAAATTCTGACATGTACGCCAGCTGTTGCGGTCTGTCTGAAGCCGGAACTATGTCTATGCTGGATAGCAGACTGTTACCCCGAGTGCTACTTTCTGGCAAGCTGATCATGACACTCAGGGTTTTCTTGACACTCAAACGATCAAAGGCTCGATAAGATCATTAGAGCGCCGACGGAGAAGTTCGCCCGTGCACGTCGGGCATTGAAGCACCGAGTATGTCAAGGAATGTATTCCGATATGTCATTGACTAGCTTTGATGAACTGCCGATATGCTCGTCAGAATATTGAAGAAGTGACAGCCGGGCCTCAAGCGACATCTAATTGAAGGTCTCTGGACATCTGTTGCACATCCAAACAATGAAAGCAGCTATGATTGCCCACTGAAGATCCGTTGAACACAAACATGACGATACGACCTGTCCAACTCTCTTATATAAAAAACCCCGTTTTCCGCTCTCGTCCTCACCACATTCACTACTGACAATATCGCTCGATGCGCTACTCCTACTCCCAACTCATTCTCGCTCTGGCCGCGCTTATGCAAGCCACCGCCACAGCTGCTATGCCTAGTGGGGACGTTATATGCCCAGGACCTCCACCAGTCCTCAGACAACTCCAGGCCGAGACTTGCTCCAGAGCAGCCTGTAGCGCGACCGTTTTTTGTTGCACTTGCTACAGCTGCACAAATGGGGTGAGTTATATTTTCCTGAATCCATCTCTTCTGGATCTTTGTTTATGTTGGATGTTCTAGAAATGTCTGGAGTGACTACCGTGATAGAATTGCCCTAAATCGGGATGATAGGCGGAATTTTCCCGTTTGTGTTGTGGAATCGTACCGTGATAGCTATATATTGTGTCAGCTCAAAGTGATATGCTGGATTGATTAGTCGCCGAAAATCTAGTCGCTCATGGATTCATTCCACAATCACGCAGGCACTGGATTTCTGTGAGATTACCTCGCTTTCAAGAGGGGCAGCTGTACATTCTTCAAGGAGACAACCGCGTAAATGAACAAGTCGAAGTTTTGGTTGTTTGACAGTTTACGCGGTGTCTTGGTCCTGTCTCGGCACCATCGGCGGCCCTCGAAACTCCAAAAGCGCTGTGTGCTGACCTTTTGTAGACCCATGGCCAGTTTATACGAACTCCGGCCCCGTTTCTCAGACATGTGAAGCCACGTTGACGTTCATGGATGTCGAAATGAAATCCTGGAACTCACTTAGACCGTCCGTCGGAAAATCCCAAAATGAATGCAACGGATGGACGAGACCTCTCCCAAGATGTCATAAGAAGGTAATCCTGGACCTGGCTTGCAACATTTAATGTATGCGCTCGATGAACTGTGACCGGGGACTCTCTTTCATGTGATCCAGGTCTGTTGACATTTGAACAATCGAAGACTTCGCTATCATTCCTTCCCCAACAGCGGGCGCTGGACAGAACGTACGTCTCTCATTCATTTCCTCCGAGCCTTCTTCTGACGTTTGAACAATTGAAGAACTTCATTATCATTTCTAGTTCAACAGCGGGCGCTGTACACGAGTGCGCGGAGGGTCGTCCAATTTTGTATAAAGAACCTCGTCGGTACGAAGTTTCATCCAGCAAATAACTGATAGCCCATATTAAACGATGCGCAACTTTTCTTACCTCAGTCTTGCGATCGCAACCCTCATGCACGCGGGTATCAATGCTGCTCTTCCGAGAGCGGAAATCATCTGCCCTGGCCCCCCGGCGGTCCTCAGAGCGCTCCAACCCAAGATCTGCCCCGGAAAAGTGTGCGCCACCGCCGCGAACTGATGCACGTGCTACGCCTATGAAAGCGGTGTGAGTGCACTTTCTCGGATCCCGCTCACAGGTCACTCACTGGGACATTTTCAGGTCTGTACTTTGTAGAAGGATGAACACACGGATTCACTCCACAAATCACGCCGGCGTTGGATTGCTGCGAAATTACCTGGCTTTCAAGACGAGCAGCTGTTCATTCTTCAAGATGCCAACAGCGTACATGAACAAGTCGAAGTTTTGGACATTTTACGCGGTGTCTCGGTCCTGTCTCGGCATCATTGGCGGCCCTCGAAACTCCGAAAGCACTGCGTGCTGACATCTTGTAGCATGACCAGTGTATACGAACTCCGGCCACGTTTCTTAGACATGTGAAGCCACGTTGACGTGTCGAAATCAAATCCTGGAACTCACTTACAGCGTCTGTCGGAAAATCCCAAAATAAAATTTGATGGCTAGGCAGGTGGTAAAAGCCGCAATATCAATTCAGGTACAAGGAGACCAAAATTGCTTAGTCTAAACAAACAGCTCGTTTCATACATAAATTTAAATACCTTTTTTCCCTTGAAGTTTACGGGCAGAGCGCTGGCAGTAGGGAATGATCATGGGGAACATTTCAAACCCTGCCGATTCGTAATAAGTAGGCCACCTATATCCGGTGGCGCGGTCAATTACAGGCTACACTTAACCCAGGTCCCTGGATCAGGTCATGTCAGACTCAGTTTCTCACCTACTCTCGGCGTAAGAAGCACCTCCTTCGGAGCCGGAACCCATGCGGTTGGGCCTGGACATGGTGTTGAATGGCTGTTCAATAATACCGACCATCTTACCTGATTTCCGCGCTGGGATGGCTTCTACGGCTGTTTCCTGTTTCGATTCGTGAGGCAGAGGGCACGAATCGTATCAAGATATATTTTTGACTATGCACGAATCATCCCTTTTTGAGTTTCTACACATGTTTACGTAGTTCAGTGCCTTGCGACAAGGACGAGTATGTACCCGTTTGCAGGACGTCCAGTGTAGGCAGCGGTGGCGTCGTGAGCGCGGTGCGAGCAGATGAGGATAGCCCAGGGCCGTTATCGACGAGTGCGAAAGAAGGAAAGGGGAAAGAACGTACGCTTGCGCACGCCCACGCCGATAGTGTCGACATGTGGTGGCCGAAAATCGGTGGACGCGCACTCTGGACTAGTTCGATTGACAGCGGAAAGGCACCAGAGGGAAGGAATGAAGGAGGGAGGTTGCGTTCATGGAGGACAAACCGAGACTCGCACGGCGCGTGTCGCGTACTGTAGCATTTCATTCAATTCTAATCGGCTGTGATGCGTGACCCAAAAACTCGAACTTCGATATTCGTATATCGGCTGGGCAGACCGTGACACGAGAAAAAACTCGTATATTCGGCATGTCCCGTTGGGTCGGAAAACCTTCCCAGCATGAGGAAATGGGTAATGGGAAGAGGAATTCAAGGTATGTTGAACTGATTTAGTTCAAACTCAACTTTTTGAAGCAAAACATGCAGCGGAGGTGAAATTGAATTTTTGGGTCATTTTTCACCACTTTGTGACTTGTTTCGCATGTTCGAAGATCCCCTCGGTGACCCGTGACATGTACGAAAATTTGCGTATATTTGCCTACCGTGACACGTGACATACGAATTGATTGAAATGCTACAGTATGCAGTTGGTTGGTGTTGAGGACGACGCGGGAATCTCGGGACGGGTAACTGGAGGGGTATCTGCGCAAGCGCAAGACGGATTAGAAAATGGAAGGTTTTAGATACAACCACTGAGACAGTCTCTTCATGGCCTTAGATCTCCAGGCTCCAACCAAAACCCGGCCCTCCTCATCGTCGCACCGTAGCCGTCACCGTCGTGAATTCCATGCAAGGACGCGAGGAAATGAGTCCATTCTTGATTCAAAGAATAAAAAGTGGCGGAATGAAAAAAGGGAACGAGAAAGAGTCATCCATCGGGTGGCAGAAGATGAGTCGAAGCGTGTATTTGTGCTTGTGTACCATCGTCAATGATCCGATCAAACACGGTCACGAGACGCGCGTGACGCGCGCCTCTGACAGTGAGAACTCGACTGGTTGAGCTCGAGCCCCAAAACCCTTGTCGTGCAGCCCGCTATTTCATATGTCTGTACAGTATCCTTGATAAACGAGCCCGGGTAATGGATTGCCAATCCCTCTAAGTATATTATTTTATTCCGCGCTCGAAATCCAGGCCCAAAAACCTCGACCAACGCCACACTGCATGCTTTAAATTCTACGACTGTATGTATTTTGTCTTCCACGATCTGTTTCCCCCGAAATTCTCCCCAATTTTAGGAGAACTTACCCAAAGACACAACAAGTCTTTAAGCCTTCGTGGATCAGCACAGATCGTATCCATACGATATCCCAGTGGACTGTGTAGAAGAGACGCGGGTTCGACTCACATCGAGGGTATAAAAAAGGTGTTCCCGGCTTCTTTTTTTTTAGTTCTGTTCGTTGATGCCATGGACAATAGAAAGTCGGGTCTTCCGATGGATATACCACGCGTCTGGGAATCTCTCTCATTCGGCGCCCCTGTTACCTCATACCAAAACCAACTTCAATTTCAGACGTATGTACTTAGTAGGCCACACCCCATGTAAGCCTTCGTGGATATTCACCGTTTGGGCACAATGTGGGGCCCATTCCCACCGAAGGTATGCCTTCCGTCGAGTTACAGCACAGTGTCAATGGGCAAGAGACTACTTGCTTTCGCAAGGCCCTAACTCAGACCAAGTGGAAGTACTGCAACTACCCAGCCGACTTTACAACCATGCAAGCCTCCGAGGCAGATCATTCCCTCCACGAATATGCTGTGTAAATGGGTGTAATTTGCTCGGGACCCGCGCCTTCGACTCTCGGAGTGGAGACAAATAAATTCTGGACCCCATTCACTTGCAGCCCGGTCATAAGAATTTTAAATTATAAATTAAATATGAAACCACTCCCCACCCGCGTAACCCTCGCGTGTTCAGTCGGCCTCTGTCCCGGAATCGGATTCTCAGAATTATTTTGGTCATTCTGTACTCAGCCTCTGTTCCCGCGAGCTCTTCCAATTTAGGGCGGTGAGTCGCACCACCAAAAATCTCAACAATTGCATCGTCTAGCTCGTCATCGCCTGCGCGCCGTCCCCGATTTTTAGATGAGCTTATTACAGTGCTACAACGTAGCTGGGTTTAAAAAAAGTCATATTTGAATCACTAAGTACCAGCTATAAACAAAGACACAGTGACAGGGCACATACGAGAGTTAAACGAGTCATGCGTTAAATAGATTTACACCCCAAGAGCATTGATCGCTTTCCCTCATGCAAGGACATATATTCTGTCTGAACCACGGCAGTTTCGACTACCCCCCCAGATGGATTCAGCTCTGAGAGATGGGCCAATTTCTGCTGCTGTGTTCCAAATATCTACTGGGTGATGCTGGCAATCCTTTCATCGACCAGCACAATCTCCTTCTCCTGCGATGACCGTGCAAACAGCGGTCTTGCCGCTTCCAAAAACTCCAATGCCCGTGAACAATCTCCCCGGGTTTGGGAAATGTGTGCAAAGCGCACCATGCATTCCGCTTTGCTGCGATGGATATCCATATGTGTAAACCCGTCCAGGGCAAGGGTAAGCAGACTGGTTGCTGTATCGTGATCATCAAGGCCCAAGAATACATCAGCCAAAAATTGGAGAGCCTTGTGGATTGGGAGATTATATTTGGTCTTCAGTGCATGGATAAAAAAAACTGTTGTCCAAGTGGACATGTCCTGGTTCCCCCAATGGCGCCCATCCCCTAGTCTGTCCAGACAGTATGTTACAAGTTCTTCATCCTTTCCCCGAGAGGATTTGAGGGTTTCTTGGAACGTCTCCTTTGCAGGTAAAATATTTCCCTCCCTCAGATCTAAGTCGGCTAGGATGGTATCGCACCAGTCCAGCAGCCTTGTATATCCCACTTCCTTGAATTTGGCTTTGGCCTCTTCACTCCGCCTTTGCACCACTTCTGTGACCGTGCCCATCCTAATTTCAAGGGCCGCGAGATTGATTAGTGTAATGGCATGCCGATATGGTCCTAATTCAGTGCTGTTCAAAATCTCGGTAAGGATGTTGTATGCCTCGGCGTATTCCGTTTTGTCCTCGTGGATCCCCACTTGTGAGTTCAGCTAGTCTCTTATAAACAGACGCTACAACAATAGAGTGCTCGTACCTCGCATGTTGTAGTCTGTCGAAAAGGTTGATGCATTGATCGCTGGCCGCGTTATTACAAATCACGAAAATAACTTGGATGCTGGTATGCATTCCAGAACAAATTTATCACAAATATGAAGTCAAATTAGTATTTATTAGCATAGATTGAGCAAATTTCTCACCCAACTCGCAGCGGCAGAGTCGAAGAACCAGGAGTTTGAACTTTGATGGCTCAAGAGATGACAAATCCTGACATAATCTGCTCTTTCTATTCCGCAAGAATGGAAGTTGAAAAATAAAAATTTGAAGACATATTTGGGGTCAGACATGGATTTAAATATCCTTTCTCTCTCAAAGTTTGAGGATGGGGGTCCTGGAGGTGCTAAATAGACATGGCAAAATTTCAAACTCCGACGATTATATAATAACGCGGCCACCAAACACGGTGGCGCGGTTAACAACAGACTAGAGTTCAGCAGAGCATAATCCATCTCGCCACCGGACATGTCACAAAGAGCCAGCAGATTTCTTGCTGTTTGGCAGAGACGCCCAGCACGAATGTAATGACCACGACGTTTCCAACAAATGATTTGTGGACGTAGTACCATTGCTTCCGAGTAAAAATCGGCAGACAACTTTGCCAGTCTCTGCCCCTCTAATGCATGCATTTCAGCCGCCGAATATTTTCCAAGAGTGAGATTGATCCATGCCAATTGACATGACACCTGGCACTGCCGTTTCGGGTGAACATGCGATAGAGATTGTGCGGTTTGCAAGAAGGTCAAAGCAGTAGGAATGTCGGCACTGTGATCTGCGTAAAAGGATCCGACGGCTCTGTAGAACCAGCCTAGTTATGTTAGTTTAGAGGTACAGATCTGAAGGTGAGGACTTACTTTGCAAGGATGGGTCATTTATATGCTGAATATGTTCAAGGGCTTGATCAACAAGCACTTTCGGGTTGTGAATTGGACGGTGTATCGACGACTCGAAGCTCTGTATGATAAATTCAATCTCTAATCTGTGGTTGGGTGGCCGAGGTAGAAGAGCAGGAATTCGGTCCATCATTTGAACACCTGGACAACCTGTAATTCCACAGAAAGCTGTAAACGTCAGGGTGCATTCAATCGTTCTCAGCAGCTCCGGATTGTCCTCGCGCAACCCTGTTAAGAGTATATTCTGGATGTTTGCTGAATTGGATGTGATACGAGGTATTATCCCTCGTTTGGTTACCGTTCCAATGGACTTCTTGTGCACATCCAGTAGTTCCTGGAAATATTCCAGAAGTGGGTCGATGAGGCGTGAAGAAGCGGGGTGCAATTTTTGCATATACTCGCGGACAGGTAAAAGGATTTTGAGCCTTTTATTGTCATCATTGTAGGCCAAAGAGGTGCGAAGTAAGGCTGCTTTGCAACCAAAGATGTCTATGATTGGAATTTTGCCTTGTCGGAGTTCTACATCGGAAAGACCATCTGGCAGAATTGATAGCAGGCACAGCAAATCCTGTGACTGTGGCATGGAAACGAGTCGAGGGCTTGAGAGCGACAAAGAAATGGATAAATCCAGATTTGATCGCCGGTCATAGCCCTCAGATACAAGGGAAGTTCTCTCCTCGTTCCAACGGGATAATATGCTTGTACAACCATCTTCAGCAACCAAGTGAGATATAAGATCAATTGCCAGTGGCATGTTCCCAGTCAGGGAGAGGACTTTGTCCATGTCCTTGGGATCATGCATATCATCAGCAATATCAATAAAAGTTTGTCGGGCCGCCTCCTGGGTCAAAGGTTGGAGAGGCCTCAGAAATGGTCTTGTCCATTGCACTTTGACTGGCCTTTCCGCGCCTCGCATTGTAATCTGATATGATGTCATTTTCTGTCAAGTCAAGTAATATAGGTGGGCAAACGCACAATCAACGCCAGGTGTTCCACATCTGCAAGAAGGCACAAGAAGTCTTCGGTCTCTCTCCGACCCTCTGTTGGCTCCCACACCGACTCCAGGTTATCTAAAACCAGCAGGCATGGTGGTCCTTGGGACAAATGTTGGACTATTGGCTTAGCATGATTAGACTTCAGTCCCAGGTGGGCTCCAATCAGAGCTGCAAGTTCCAATTTTGTTGAAGCAGAATCACAAGCAACGAAGAACCGATGTTCTTCATATCGAGTAGCAATTTCATGATGGTGGAGGATGACCTTTGCGAGACTTGTCTTTCCGATTCCACCCATTCCTAAGATTGCAATTCGGGGTGTTTCATGGCCGAAAGCCTTGAGCATGTCGGAAACCTCCGATTCACGGCCGTGGAAAATCTTTGGTCCTGATGGCAGTAGCGACAGTGAATCCGAACTAAACAGAATTTCAGGAGACTGTAAATTCAAGGATGCTGATCTACCTGTTGTAATCACCCAAAACACCTCTGCTTATCTATGGGACTTGGTTGGCTGGTGGGGCTTGAGACAACTGGATTACATACGGACGACGCCTTGGATGAAATATCATCCGATAAAGATTCAATCAAGTCCAGAACTTCCCGATGTGTCCGCAGTGTATATTCTTCCATCTCCTTGGCACCAATCAAGAGATTAACCGCCTGAATCTGCGTGCACGGCATTTGAACATTGTTGAACAAACTGAAGCAAATATATGCACCTTGAAAATATCTAGTGCCTGCTGCAATTCTGCGGTACAGTCTTTGAAAAGAGTAGTCATTTCGCTCTGTCGGAAAATTTGCTTGAATTTATTCGTCTCTTGCTGCGCCGAAACAAAGGTGTAAATTTTGTGAAGTGTTCTAGATAAAGGTAATCAACACTGAGAGATGGGACAGGCCACGGAAATTACTGGGTGAATTGCGCAATCTGATTCAACGTGCTTGGTGGCAGCTGACCACCAGTATCTGAGTTGATGTGAATTTCTATGATTCCGTAGAGGATCTCGTGAATTTTCTCCAACAATTGGGTACACTCATCCTTGTTGTGTTTCACGGTCTAAAAAGACACAGTCAAAGGCCTGAAAGAGACAAGTTATAGGTGTAACCTACCTGAACTGAGAGTAGCAGCGCCCGAGCCGTGATTGAGATAGGCTTCAGAAATGGTAGCTTGGAACTATTTGACAATTGCTCCAAGGTATCCACGGCCGCAGTCAAACACAATCGAATGTTGTTCAGCCGCGTCTGAGCTGGAGTAGGACTAGTGGGCATTGTGCTCGGGTTCAAGGAGGTGGGAGGGTTCCTTTCGCTATGCATCTGTCGCTTGACAGTTTATACTGTGACTGTAAATCCGCGTGGTTCCGAATGGCACATCACATGGCAGTGTCCTAGCCTTGGCGTTCCGCTTTCATCGCAGATCACTTGGATTGTCGTGCTTCGTTTAAGCTACGTACGCAAGTAAGTTGTGTGTTGAATGTACGTACTTTAAATTGTCCAGGATTTTGGCCCAAGACTGTGGCATGGGAAGTCCGAGTACCATAGTGCTAGGTCGGTAGGTTTAGCACAGCTCCTGTACCTCCTTCGGAATGAGTGCAATTGAACGCCCGTCTTCCTCGGTTCTGCCATGTCACCGCAGATTGGTCCCGTAAGGCGCTGTGATGGCGCTGTCTTGGGCGCTGTCTTGGGCGCTGTCTTGGGCGCTATTCTGGCGTTGCACTGTATTAAAGCGTGTTTTACAAGCCCACTGTGACATAAAATGCGCTTGGCTGCTTCGCTGTTCCTCCGAAAGTTCTGTAATAGTGCCGTATTGTGCTTGGTACACGTCTGATGGGACAAGATAAATCCGCCGCTCTCGAACACACACATTCAGTTTTAAGAAATCCGATCTGCCTTCGTTTGAAATTTGAGTGCGACAAGGGGCACGGTACTCCTTTTCGGACAGAGAACGGTTGTTACCTCAGCTGAAGCGGGAGCGGCAGGTGCGGAGATTTACGAGTGAGGAATACTAAAGACAAGTGGCCGGAATGCTCCCCTTCCATTCCGTGAACGAAGGAGAATTAGCAAAAGCTCTGAAAAGATCGCGTTTGGGGAGTAATTGGATGGGATTCTGGATGGGGCGATCGGAATGAATACAGCCAAAGATTTCGAAAGAAGACTGGCCGAAGAACACAAAAGGGCTGGAGAACGGGATCATGCGGTAGGGAAAAGTTAAACTCCGCGCTTCCTCCCTGTAAACCCGTTATAGAGTTATAAATTGGATTGAGGACCTCCATGGGCCCTCACGGCGTTTCGGTGCTGTAAATTGGCGGGGCATAAGAAAGCTACATGCGGAAAATGAAGGATATCGCTTTCTTAGTCGATTGGCGGGGAACTCGGATGTGAGCAGAACGTTTTTGGTATGAGGCAAGAAGCACTCGTGGTATGAGGCCAAACACTAGAGGAAGTTAATGCAGGCCAGGCAAGCGAGGAATCACCTACCGATAGAGACGGAAACAGTGAAAGTGCGAATGAACAGAAAACATGGTCGCCTGATAATTGAGCGGTTGCATGGAGAGCTAAATTGGAGTTGGAGCCCACGCATATATCTGTTTGATTCGATGAAATGGGTCTTGGCTGTGGATACATTGTGGATCATACCAAGGAGTTCTGAAGTCGAATGGATGGCGGAATGTGGGCAAATGCGAACGACTAACGCCAAAAAAGTGGTCTAGAACCCAAGATGGATGCCGTTCAGCCCTCTTTCTCCCTGTGAAGGCGACTAAAGACTTGAATAACCTTAGGGGGTGACCTCCGTGGTCCAGGACGGCTTGAGGACTTTGTCAGATGGGGCCTTTAGATTAGTGAGTAGAATAGAGTGGGGGAGCGATGGATTTGAACCTTGAACTGAAGGAGAGTGCCACCAGATCTCAACATGTTCGACCTTCCAAATAGACTACGTCTAACGAGCAGCATCAGAGCAACCACGCCACTGACATTTTTTGGTGCAAGCTACCAAAGCTGTGGGTAAATCAATGGCAAATAAATTGAGTATTGTCGATTTTTCAAGTTGACGAGTATTTAAGGTCCAGTCCAGTTTTATTGTATCATCGCAGCATTACACTACAGACTTTCTACCATACTTCCAACCATAAGCCAATTCAGTGACAATAACTTTTACTCCGTTACGCCGGCTGAGTACTGGTTTGAATCCTTCTCTCCGCGTTCTCTGGCAGATACCGAACTCCAACCCAGAATCCAACCGTCAAGCACACAATAATGACCCAAATAAGTTGGCCCCCAAGCACCTGCGTCCGCGCACCCACAGCAAAAATGCTCGAAAATACGCCAGGCGCCACAGCTCTAAGACCACTATTGAGCGTGAGGAAGATAGCGTTGAGTGTGCCAAGGGTGTTGGGTGCGGGCGCGACGTCGTTCAGGGCTAGTTGCATTGCAGCTGTTCGTGTTAATTACGTCAAGTAGGAAGTTCAGACTCATCATCAGATACAAGATTTGAGAAAAGGGACCGGAAAGAACTTACTGAACACCAAACTAACCGCCGCTCCCAAAAACTGCACGGAAGGCATCATGATCCAAAACGCCGTCGTCCATCCCTGTTTTAGCATAAAATTTGCAACAGGGTTTAGGGCCATGAATATCGGCCAGAGGTAGGTACAAGCACGAAGAACACCGCCTGTTCCGTATCGAAGTTGGAGTGCTGGGAAGGGGAAAAGCCAGATAGCTTGTGAGAGTCCTGCGAGTCCGAGGAAAAATGATATTTGCAGAGGGGTAAATCCTAGGCCACCCAAATCGACTGTCAAAAGGTCGGTGAGCTGGGGATAAAATCACGGAGAAAATGTGTCCGACCGGATGTGAACCAGAACAAAGGGACAACTGGTCAGATCCAAGTGAATAAAAGGGCAAAAGAAGAAAAAAAACGAATGAACGAAGCAGACCTGCAGTGTAACCGAGGGCAATGAGGGCCATGTGGCCTGTCAGATAAAGAACGACAGCTACTCCAGGAGACTTGATAACTTCCCAAGTGGACATGGGCGGAGGCAGAGAGCCTGAGAAACCCCCCTCGGTCTTCGTTATCAGGGTCTAATCAAGAGACAAGCCAGCTTCTCGCAAATTTCACGGCATGAAGGAAAAACCGACCTCTTTGACAAATAGAGCACACAAGACAGCTGCGCTCGCGGCAACACATCCCGTGATGAGCGTAGGAAGGAGATATGGGTACGTCTTGAACAGATGCATATGTTCAAAGACGGAGGGGTAATTGGCAGTCGGCTCAGACAGGGAGCCGCCTACAGCGAAAGCACATGAGCGAATACGATGAGAGAGTCAAAGACAGCCTACCAATCAGTGGACCGAGAAAGATGCCGATATTGCCAGCGAAAGAGAAGAAACTAAAGGCCTTTGCTTGGGTACGAGCAGTACTGTTCTCAGTGATCATGGCACGGATCGTCCTGGGTGCAATCCAGTCAGATGATTACAGAAAAGGACGCTTACAAGGGCGTACACAACAGAGCCAGCAAATGCCCCAGCAAGACACCGGAAAAGAATCATTTGCCAGATCCCTTTACTAAGTCCAAACATGGCCGAGGCGACAGACACGCCACATAGCGAAAAAACCAAGACTGGTTTGCGCCCAATACGGTCAGCAACACGGCCATATCCAATCATAACCAGCATTTGGGTCATAGAGAAGAGGGATTCCTGCCAGTGGAATGTCAGCTAATCCACCTAGTGCAGCAGTACTGGGGAGTACGTACAATCAGCCCGGCATAGAACCCAACATCGGTCTCGGGAACCCCAGCTTGCTCATGTATCATTTTATTAATGAACGGAAAGATGGAAAAGAACGCTATGGGATCGACGAGACGCGCATAGCAGAGAAGCAGAATTTGGCCTGTCGGTAAAGGCTTTTCGATGTCCTCCGATCCCGGTCGGTGTTCTTCATGAAGACCATCGACAGGCGCCGTGTCTGGGGTATCCACGGCCACCAGAAGAGGCGTAGTTTCGCCTGCGACGGAGACGTCTGCTGCAGCCCTGGCCGGCGACATAGTGGGCGAAGGCAACGTACGTCACTGTGGGAAGAACTTACAGTCATCATGATTGACAACTCAATCAGCATGATCAATCAGGCCGAGTGTGCCGAACCTGATTGAATTTTGGCATACAGCTCGATTGTGCGGATTTCAGTAGAATAAAATTCAGTCATCTTGAGAGGCTTTGACTGGAAATTTCCCAATGCCCTGCCTCAGTTCTCCCACTCACGTTAAGCCATGAGACGTCAAAAAAGCACTCCAGTGTGGCCATATTTGGCTCAAACGGGCCCGCCAATCAATTTTGATTTCTTCATCGCTTGTAAGTTAATACGTACCAAATATGTTGCCTACCAAAGGAGCGCAGAATAATCAAATCCAGCACGATATGCCGAATATCTTGTCGCATCCGAACTCGGGCAGTGCGGAAATATATTTAATTCTCGATTGATTGAGCTGAAACATAAACGTGGACCGCATCGGAAAGGAAGGGTAATCCAGAGGTTCCATTCCACGACTCGGACATGCGCGCTGCTTTTGAGGCGTAGTAACGAAATATCTAGGCCTCGAGAGGCGATCTCGAGTAGCGGCAAAGGCGAGAATCCACTCAGGCTGTCCTGCCGCGCACTCCACTCAGAGATCTGAAGTGTCTCAAAGTAGAGGCGCGTCTGTTCCACGCGTTTGGATGCACGAAGGACATTCAAGATTGAGGGATATCGACTAGAATCCAATTTTACAATTTTAGACCCAAAGCGCAGGGCTGTCAAAGTAAAACCCGAAAATCGGTTCAAGAATTAGATGGTGAGTAGACGCCCGTGACAATACGCAGAAATGGAGAGAGCGGTGTACCAGCACCTGATTTATGCAGCTAGATTCCAGTCCGCGGTCCAGTTCCGATTATACGAGCCTCAGATGAAGGTTTTACGCACCAGACACTGCAACGTGTTTCTGCGTTGAGGAAGTGAACAGTACTAGATATGATTACGGGCATATCCACGCATCCGTCGTCTGGGGGCGAAGTAGATACTTAGACGAATTCTTCATAAGGATATGTCCATGATATCGGGCTGGATGAAACTTTCCCGCGTAAAATGGCAGGTGTAAGTCTGACCGTCCAAAGCGTCCTCAGAAACAAAGAATAGCGTCGGTGCCAGGTTACCGCAGGAAATGGAAATACGAGGACAACGGTTGCAGTACACTGATGAGGCCCAGAAACTAACAAATGTGACCGAAAGCAAGAGCAAATTTCCAAACCGAGAAAACTCCAGCCTCGAACCAGAAAACGCGCAAGGAAACATGAAGTTCCAAATTGTGAACAACTACCAAAACATCGGTCCTCACAATTGAATCGCCAATCCCTCGATCGCCATCACAAGGAGAAATCTGGCGACCGCCGTCATCTCGGGGAAATTCTTTTCAATGATTTTGTCGATTTTGTCTGTCCGCAGCCCGGCAAAGCGGCGAAGTTTGTCCTCGTCGAAGCCTGCATTCTTTAATTTCTCGTACCAACCCTCATCGAGCGGCACCTCTGCCACGAATCTCTTCAAAAATGAGCCAGGACTGGAGGTTGCGCAGTGAGCTGTTACGAGCGGGGACAAGCTCGGAGCTTTGGAAGTCGATGGATTGCGAGGGGACCCCAGTGCAGCCAAACGGGCAAGATCGGGTTTGCATTCGGGGGAGCTCTGCACCACTTTCAACACGCAGTGCAGAAGTCACTAGTTGAAAGACCCACGCTGACTGTGTGAGTTTTGGAGCCTCGCCGGGGTCTAGTGGGTTCGGAATGCCCGTGTTGATGCCGTCCGAGTTTGCTCTTCTTCTCCGCGAAGCAATGTTTCTTTTTTAGGAACTGAAAAACTGCCGTCCCCACCGACAATAAATATTGACATTGAGCTTGCTCACCTCTCTCAAGATCGCGTCGAAATTTGTTTCGGACGAAAGGATCTCGTCATCGTTCTCTGTGCGGTCCGGCTGGGCGTAGTGATTGTCTACAGCCTTTGATATGGTCGATCCCGCGCAGCCAAAGTGGTCACGAAGAATGATTCGTGGGACGCCGTGGTGTTGGACCAGAACGCGGCAAAGGGCTCTCTGCCATCGGTCGAGACATTGCCTACAAATCAAGTCAATTAATTCAAACGGTAGCTCAGACATGATAGTTACTGGTTATTGCCGCGCTTTGAGGTTTTCGCCACCTGGGCGCGCGCGAAACCCGAATTACGGCGCTCGCCTTCATCCGACTCGCCGAAACCGCCAAAATTCATGGGGAGATTTTGGGGGGCACTTTTCGCGGACTGGTCATACATCATGAACACGGGAGGTAAGCGTGGAGTTGTTTTGAGAAGAACGGAATATGGGAGGTGCGCAGAGGGGCAGGAGGCGCCCATTGAGAACGATACAACTGAGGAGGATCGTACTGATTTATTCGTCTAGAGTCCGACTATTTATATACTCCAAAATATGTATATTTATTGCATAATTCATAAATCTGTTCACCATATTGAGATGGTGGTTAGCATGGTGTGGGAGTCCGTTTCCCATTCTGAGATGTCCGCTCGCCTCCCCAATTCATATTCGGATCCGCTCTGTACATCATCCGCTCAGGTACACATGTTTGCATTCCCGCTCTGTGGCCATGCGGCACTTGTCCGACTCCGTTCGGGCTTCGTACCACTTGCCAAATCATAACAAGTTGAACCTGGCGGTTTATGTATTGTGTAAAATCTGCAAAGTTGATGTGCATCAGCCCGCTCTGCAAACGGATACACGAGCGGAGTCGGAGGCGGAAGCTGTGCACATGCTCGCTCCATATGGTGTCTACCATATCCAGCGAGCGGGATTCTCACGACCTTTTGTAAATGCAGTGCTTCCCGCTCCTCGTTGCTCGCTCCATCTGGCGTCTACCGTATCTGGCGAGCGGGACTCGCACGAAGCTTTCGCAAGGCAGTGCTTCACGTCTCATTATGGCCCCGCTCTCATATTTACGTGTCATACTCTCTTACTCACTTTTCCGCTCCTATTTACTATAAAAGCCCGACGTCCTTATCATGTATGGCAGAGACCCGCACCCCCCTACAATATATTTCATTTGTTGCTAGTTTGTGTCGCCCTCCGCAGCCCATCTGCATATCAGCCTAGCTTCGTATCCCCTTCGCCCTCAATCCCTGTCTCTTCTTACCCTCGTCTCGTCTACGTCTACGCCTGCGCCTACGCCAACGTCAACGTCCTCACCCTCGTATAGTTCTGTATTGTTCGTCTGTCATATTGATCTTCTATCGTTTATAGCCGCCATCGTCTCGCATTCACCCGTTCGTACCTGATTGGGTTTGGGACTTCTCAGACCACCTCGTACGCCCACGCTTACTGCTCCTGCTCACGGAGTGGTGTTCTTACTATAATTAGCTTTGGAGTGAAAAATGTTCTAGAAGTGAAAAATGCATTCGCTTCAGCTCAGTTTTGGTCCAATTGCCTTCGGAAGTGGCTCAAATTGAACCGACGGTTGTGTGGCTCTAGTATATATAAAAATCTTGACGGAAAACGGATGGATATTGAGCGAGATTCTGCTCCGAGTCATCAAAAGCACTGATCCCGCTGCAAAATACGATGCCCTGTAATTTGTAGCCGGCAGATTTTTATGGGATTTAGAAGGGGCACTTATAAGACCTATAGAATTATGCTACTAAAAAATCGAGACAAAAGACGCAGCGGAACGGGAGCTACAGATGATTTTAACACAGTGTCACAAGATGTCACAGGGATCTGGCCACCTTTGAATTGTCACGCTCACACGTCCTGCGGCCGTTCCGCCTCGATTCTGACCCCCGAAAATTTTGAACAATACTTTTATAGACCGTATAATTGTCCCTTCAAAATCCCATAAAAATCCGTTGGCTACAAATTACAGGGCATCGTATTTTGCAGCGGGATCAGTGGTTTTGATGGCTCGGAGCAGAATCTCGCTCAATATCCATCTGTTTTCCGTCAAGATTTTTTTATATCCCAGAGCCACACACCCGTCGGTTCAATTCGAGCCACTTCCGAAGGCAATTGGACCAAAACTGAGCTGAAGCGAATGCTTTTTTCACTTCTAGAACATTTTTCACTCCAAAGCTAATTATAGTATTTGTTCAGCTCCGCTCTTAGACACGGAGTAGGCGTATCAACGTCACAATGAGCGCTTGGTCTCCCCGACGCTACTAGGTTTTGATGAGTGTCCCGCCCGCTGTCAACCAACTCAATGCCTGCCACTCACTCATTCGCTGTGACTTGCCGTCAGCCGTAAGTGCAGCAGGACAGATGCCGGCAAGTTATTGCTTGGCATTAACCGTTCTCATTTAATTGTGCCTTAGCTTCAATTTGCTTGAATGGAGATAGATGAAATCAGCGGCTCTATTTAAGGATTGCTCCTACTGGGACTCTAACGCGTCACCATCCACTCTCCCAGGACCTTCCATTCCTTGCCGTCCGCAGTCGACTTCGCGTATTACCCCGCCTCCAAGTCGCGATAATGTTCATCAGAGTATCCGTCTTGTTTGGAATGCTGATTTTTGCCGCATTTGTATCTGGTAAGCCGCTCCAAAGATCCTAAAGCGCGCGGCTGCGGGAAGTCCTAACCCTACAACTACAGCCAATCCACTCGTATGTGTCTTCCGCGTCATCCTTTCCCCCCAATAACGCTCGAAATTATGCGCGGTAACTAGACATGTGCGTCTCAGCTTGAATTATCTCAGATCGATGTCTAAGGTGCCATATCTCGATTTTCAGGCATACCCGGGACCAGATTTGGACCGTGTAATAACTGCATTTGCACCGAAAGCGGGGAGATCGCTTGCACCAACGTCGCCTGCCCTCGTAAGTCTCTTGTCTTCGGCCAAACAACATCTTTTTAATTCTCTTGTGCAGCACCTGGCGGAGATCCTTAGGCAGAATTAGAGAGGCAGTCATTCGAAGGGTGTCTGAGATATGTAACCCTAAACACCTTGCTAGCTAACAAGTCTGCTTTGATTCTTTTGCGCCGGAGAATGCGGCGTTCCATCCGCGAGTAGCCATGAGTCCCTTGTCGTCTCCACTGACATCTCCATCGGTGTGTCTGAAGACCTGGACGGCGGAACAATCTCCTCCCCGTTGTCTTCTACATCATCCTCAGTGAAATCTGCCACCGTGTCCCGTTCTGCCAATAGATTATGTGTGAAATGTCCTGTGAAGTCGAATTCTGCCTCGGTAATTTTCTTTCACATGGCGGCATAGGGATCATCCGGACGGGAGGTGGCGCCAGTGGCGCCACTTTCACTGTGCCCCCCCGACATCATTACATTCGTGCCGAAGATTGAAAAATCTGTCAACAACTCCGGTTGCCGGTCATTGAACTCGTGTTCCAGGTTTCTCTCCTCCCAGGTCGAAATTAGTCTCCCGTAGTCAGACTCTATAACAATTTAAAAAAAAATCAAGACAGTCGAAATTTTTATATGTTATAGAGTCTGATCGAAGTTCCGGGTTCGAACCCGGACTTGGCAGAACGTGATCAACGCGTGACTGCACAGGACCTCTGTTGGGCCCAGTAAAAATTCCATACTTTCCAGCAGGTACCTTTAAGGTTTCTACATATTTTAGTAACCTTTTAGAACTATAATAAACACCTTTTGGGCTTGTCAACGATTTTCTTGGAAGAAATTTGGTCACGGGCAGTCACGTTTTGATCACGTTCTGCCAAGTCCAGGTTCGAACCCGGAACTTAGCACAGACTAGGTCGAAATCTCATTTCTGAGGTCTTGCGGCGCCGCCAAAGTTTGAATATGGTCAATGTTGAACTGACGCCTTTCATCGACTGCGGCCCGCCCTGAGACAATTTTCGAGAGGACACACTGTGGGTGGTTTAAACTTTATATTCAGGACAGTATAAAACACTCAGGCAAGGGGACGACAGTGTATCGTAGATAACATCAGGTACGGAGAAGGGTTTAGAAGGCTGGAAGGCGCGGCGACTAGTTCAGCGGGCAGCGGAAGATTATTGTTGCCGTCCCATGCAGCGCACGTTATCATATCTGCTCTGTGCAAGAGATCGCAGCGCAATTATGCCAAGCAGGCGACTCATGCGCGCGGCGGAAATGAGGACAAACAGGAGATACGAAGCGAATGGAGGATAAGGGAGACACATCAAGCCCACTCACACACACAAAATCTCCACGGATCTATATCCTTCGAATCATGCCGCGCGAGCCGCGGAGACGTGTAGAATGAGGCCCCCAAGACACGGCGCAGCGCAGGAATGCGATAGATCATGGCGTTGAGACGCCTGGCGCCAACGGCCAAAGCTCTGGAATGAAGGTTATGAAGGTGACGTACTGGTTCTTCCGTCATGATTGGACCCCCGCCCACGCCGCAGAGGAGAGAAGTGGGCGTTATTGATCTGCACAAATCGTGGCTTAAAAAGCCGGAACACCTGCCGAGTAAGGATATGTAACTGCAGATGGACGGGTCAGCGAGCGTGCACAGGTATGGTATGGAGAACGGACGGACGTACCACTGCAAGCCGCGCGTAATACGTAATGTCGGACAGCCCGCAGGGGTACACAGACTTGTCGTGGTGCCTAGAAAAACGGCTATGAGGGCGCGAGCGCAGACTGGCGCGGAGGAGAGGTGAGCTGAGGCGATCGTCAGGGTGGGCGGAGGAGGATGAGCAGGACACGCACCGTAGGGGTCCGGGGTACCCAAAGACGCAGAATCTGTATTTGGCGCAGGTCGGAGTTGAGTTTGAAGAAAACTGGTTTCCATCGTCGTCAGCATGCGTATAAATACTCCAAACAGACGACGCACCGAACCCAACAGCGATACTGTCCGTGGCGGCGACGAGAAGATGAGAAGGAGGGGGACTCGACGGGATTCGCATCCACGACACCTAGCAACGGCGAATCCAATCCAGCAACGCAGCACGCGGGAGACGTGGGGATCAACAAGAAAGAGAGTGAAGGTGCATATGAAGCGCTAAGGCTAATATTGATACGACGAACGGGGGCCGGAGAGGGATAGCCGTCCACGAAGTGTCCGTACCCAATGGTATCGCAGCGTACCGGAAACGCAATGAGGCAGGAGGAGGGTAACGGGTCAAAGGACTGCCATGCGGGAGAATAGACGGGTGCGTCGGACAGATTTGGAAGAGGAGCGACGGGAAGGAAAAGAGGCGTTGTGATTCCATAAGCGACGACTTGAAGCGAGTTAAGCACGAGAACAGCGGAGGTGCGGAGTAGAAGGGCAATGAGGTGGAGTCAGTGCGAGAGGCGAGGGCCGGACGGAAGGGTGCGTGAGGGTAGGGCGAACTGGAATTGAATTTCCTACTCCAGGGACGTCTCTACAACCCAACTATAACCGGAAAGCGAATGGCTGCAGAGGACTAGGAATGACGATTAGGCTCAACGACACGACGGATAGATGGAAAGTGGTGCGTCGTAGCACGAGAAGAAATCGGAAAGCGGTGCGGTCAGGAAAAAGTGACGTTATTTGGCTACAGCTTCCAACAAATATTTGATGGCTCAATAGACGCCTCGGCGCTTGTTCATGACCTCCATCTCTCCGTGCTAGTTTTCTTCTGCTCTGCCGCACCAGCTCATCCAATTGGATTGAAATGTTACTCCAAGTTAAGGAGTCTCCAGATTCTTAAAGGAGTTTCGTAACTGCGGTCTTCTCTTAGACTCGGACTCTTACAGAAGTCAAAAATGTTAATTAGTGCCTAGTGCATTCCTGGGCAGTGACTGCTGTGTATTGGTTGCATTGTGTAGGGGTTATGCTGTTATGCCTCGTATTTTCTTGGTTTGGTGGAGGTCACTGGTTCAAGTCCCCCAGCTGGCATTTTTCCCTTTA